>JAGDQP010013370.1:0-44691 GCA_022664845.1 Lepisma saccharinum
TTTAAAATAAATTGTAGTGCTTTGCTCAGCCATTATTTTATTTTACCTTTTGTATATAAAAGCAAAGCTTTCGTATGGAGAATATCATATTTCATTGCTTCATTTGACTCACATAACTTCCAACATATAAACTAACTTCCACGCTGTGCGAGAGTACGCATAGGATTCCAGGTTGTCAATCTGTAAGATTCTGAATAGTACGAAATTAGTATAAACGTTTACATAGTATATTACATGAAATCAATACATTGTCATATTAACTGTATATTCAATACACCTAACCATTTAATGTCTATTTACGAACTGTTTCTCTTGCTTAAGACATATTCATCCTTGAGCACTGTTATCCCTCTGCCAACACAACTTTTGGGAAAGGAATGGACAAGGAAGCGGTCATCTCTAGATGCGTGCTAGTAGGACTGAAGGAAAAAATCCTGGACATATTGCTTTTACTTCTGAATTTGACTATACTGCACTTTGAACAAAATTTGAATCCACTTCACATTCACGCCCCGTTGTCTTGTTGTTACAGACCAGGACTTCGAATTGTCATTGGAGAGGCACACAGATTTTAGTTCCGCTGCTGGAAATCCTGACTGATGCTTTCCAGAATTTTCCTAAGTTTCACCATGGAAACTTTGAGATTCTACCTAGGCATTAAATGTTCGGACAACTACTTATCTCTTTGCTTATAGAGCGAAATTTATAAACTATGCACCAACATAGCAATTTTGACCTGACTCAGAAGTGAATAAAGCTTACTTTGACAAGAGTGGCAACTTAATGGAAGCTTACAAAATCAAGCCAAAAGAGTTTAAATAAGGCTGAATCACTCAGTCTAGTTTACAAGAATCGCGGTTGTAATAGCCTTAACACGACAAGAAGAAAAAAACATAATGTACTTCTTTAAAAAAAAAGACAAGCGTTGTCCTGGGTAGGAATCGATCGCAGACCCCACGGCACACTAATCGGACACCATAATCCGATTCCGTAGTTACCAGGTTACAGAATCACACGATCTAATAGGCTTTCCAAACGTTATTTATACTTAGTTCTTAGTTCCTCAGATTGCAAGAGACGCGGAAGTGAGACATCGGTGGGAGTTGTAGACGGTGAGAACGAGAGTGAATGAAACGAAACTGAAATAAATTTCAAGTTTGAAAAGTTTCCTCGCATATCTGTTCGTTCTTACAAGTTTGAATTGGATTAGTTATAAATAAGAACCAAGCCTCTTACGTCGTTCCAACAAGTTTCTTTCATTCTTATTTATTACGTTCAACACAATATCAAGTTTGCCAAGCTAAAAGCAAGCTACTGACAACTTTGTTTCAAGTTTCTATTCTATCTGGGCATGAGATTGTCTGAAGCACCCCAGATAAGTTTCATCTTGTTTCTCATTTCATAATTACCTTAGTACTGACAAAAGTGGTTTTTTCTATGGTAACTGTAAAATAGTTTAAGAATTTTGACTAGCGTAGTAACAATACCTTAGTATCACAATGGAAATAAATAAGTAGCAGAGAAAGAACTTTACTGAGCGCAATTTACTTCTTGAACTGGACCTGCTGTGCTGGTATGCCTTAGTGAAGTCAGTGGAAAGTGGTGGGGAAAAGCCCCCTTCGTGAAGAGAAATATCGTATGTAGGTTTGTGCACACGTACTCTGTCTCGGATACTAACCCGAGCGTAGCACAGCGACGTTGATACTAGGGCCGTCCTTAGAAACTAAATGTTCGATTAGAGCGAAAGGTAAAAGTAAGCTCAAGCAAGGGGCGGGAGCGATCAGGTCGTGGATTTGAATGACTTACAATTCCTATACCTTACAAAAACCACGAGTTGCTACTGGATGTAGTTATGTCGAGAGTCGAAACATTGTATCCATAGTTATTAAACTAAAATATGCTGTCAAGCCCACTGAAACTTTATTAATAGCACATAGTAAAGGGGAACGGTTTTAGTGCTCTAACAATATCGTCATCAGATAAACAAAACTCAACTCTGTCTTGTACGTCTGCTTGTTACTGAAGATATTGTTAGAACACTAAAACCGTTCCCCTTTACTATGTGTTCAGTTTCAGCAGATAAACATTATCATCGTTTACGAACTTTGAGATTCGCACCAAGAAACGATAGGACAATACATATTTCAACCAATTGAATGATGATTATATCAACTTCTACATACTTTAGAAGTGTCCTACAGGTACCAAGCTATGGATATTTTTTTTAAATATGTAAACTTCGGATTTACTCTAACGAATAGCATGAAAGAGTTCAATGAATATTCAACGAATACAACAAGTAAACATATTTCATAAAATGTATTAACCCTGCATGGGATCTCCAACGATGACGTATAACTGAAAAAGGATAGGTCAGATGACCACATAATTTCTGATGCAAGAAATTAACGCCCATCCAAAAATCTTAAAAAATGTTAAAATTCTCTCACCTCGTGACTTTTCCATATGAACTGAGAAAAGACGGAAGGAAAATCTGGAATATTTAGCAGAACATGTACAATTGTACACTGACTGCTCACTTCCTACCTTCAACCTTCTTGCGCCCAATTTTGTACCCATAATTGCCTATTCATCGTAGTTATAATGCAGCAGCTTCCAAAAACGTTCGCGAGGAATACTTTACCACAGAGACAGCGTCTTTGAGTTCACGTATGGAGGATGAAGGAGGAGGTCGAACAGCCTGTTCCACCTCATCCCATAGATTCTCAACTAGATTAAGACCAGGGAAATGAGATAGATGGTGACTTAAGTAATACTGTAATGATATAAACTTTGTGTTGGAAATTGTCGTCTTCTAGAACCGCCAATTGCAGATAATAGTGTCCGTGGTCACCAACGACATTTAACTATATCCTCTGATATCCAGATATCGAACTATAGTTATCAACCATACTAATCCATCCCAATAGAAGTTTTTTACACTACACTTTCACCATTGCCATATCCTACCTTCGCCTCCTAACATTTTGGGTGAACGGATTCATGTCGCTTTACCACATAGAATCCTCCCGTCACATGGTATAAACACAAACCTTTTATCGTTTGCTCTTAACATGATTGTACATCTGTTCGAATAGCACATATGTTAAGTGCTGCGTGATGACACGATCCTCTGATATCTGAGGTTGTAATCAGTTGTTGTTTGTGTACATATGTGATCCTTCTGTTTATCTACAGAATGTTAACGCTCCTTTTCATGGGGCCACACCCCTTTTTAGGTAGATTTCGAAGAAAAATCTACCTATTGAGGTCGGTAGCATGTCATATATATATATATACACGCTAGCGGCCATAATTTTGAAGATATTTGAACCAAATTTTATCATGTTGTTTCTAGGCTTAGTAGCTCGGCTAAGTTCGTTAATGAGCAAAATCGGCCCAAGGGGGTATCGGGGGTTGCAATATAGAAAAAAATATATATCAGCCCCTATGGAGTTTATAGGGAAACTTTGTCTGCATAAATTTTAGTACTCCCTAAGAAGTTTACGGTGACACCAGCGATTCAGGGGTTGTGGGGGTACGAGTGAGGGTGGGGGTGGAAATTCGAAATTTTTAAAACCATGTCTTGTGGGGTAACGTTGAAAAGCTCTTTATGATTAATCTATAAATCAATAACTAGTTTCTCGATAGCGCTCATATTTCGTTAGGGGTATATAAGGTGGCTGGTTTACATGGGCCTGTTAATTTCAATTGGAATATCACTGCATTCAGTTCTAGTAACAAAAAGTTTGTGTTTTATTCTGCACTTACCCCAATAAATTCAATCCGAAACACTTTGAAATCTACCTCAGCCTGTAGGCCTGCCGAAAGGATTTTTTTTTCGGTAAATGATAGAAAGACGAAAAGCAATGACTTAACGCTCCTTTTCATGCTGCCACACCTTTTTTTTTTTTTTTTTTTTTTTTTTTTAGTTTTGAAAAGTGTGGAGAGACTAAAGACAATATTACAATTCTGGAAAGTACTGCCACGGTGATGGTAATAAAACTCTATGATATGAAGTTGAAAGTGTTTTAAAGAATTCAATTTTAGCTGAGTTATTTGACGGTCCAGCTTATGACGTCATAATTTGCTGGCTGTTATGTCTGAGCTAAAAATTAATTCTTTAGAATCCCTTCAACTTCATACCATAGAGTATTATACCCATCACCGTGGCAGTACTTTCCAAAATTGTAATATTGTCTTTAGTGTTTCCACACTTTTCAAAACAAAAAAAAAAAGGCAGCATGAAAAGGAGCGTTTAGTCATTTCCTGCACCTTTTCCTTATCTTTATTTTAGAACCGTTGAGAGACTTTCTGCTTTTTCCCTTATTCTTTCATTCACCTCTGACTTGGGAAACTATAGGTCTCAAAAATGCCATCCCAATTGCAATTGTGGAAATGGTAGCAATTTCATTTAGGCATCGACAATCATGATCCTTTCAAAATCAATTACGCTTTGAACTCATGACAGACAACTTGCAGTGAAGAAAAAAAATATATAAACAGACTGATGCAACGTTCATGGTAACAGTACTGTCCACCTGAACCATTTATTGGTGACATTTTATCATATGTATTTCGGGGCTGTTGTCTCTAATAAAATGAACACTCACTGTATAACTGTGACGCTTTGAGGATTGTAGGTCCTTTTGTGTTACTACTCCTCAAATCGTAACTGCTCGATAATCTTTTGATATGCTGTAAGTCTTACAAATACTTTAGAAACCTTGATTATATCATGTATAACATAACAAAAGTTACATCTCTCTGCTGGTGGTTTCTGTTCTTTGTAACATTTAGTCATCAGTCAATGACATAGGGAAGAAAGGCTCCTTTATGTAACCCAACAAGCACAAAACAGTAACTCTTGGCTACTGTCATAAAATTAATTGCTTTGGTACCCAACCTTACAATAATCAGGACAACTTTTTTTTTAGTAACAACACACGTTATTCTCATGTTAATGCTTGATTTTGTAGACTACGCTGAAAACCCCTCTTAAAAATAGACAAAAAAGAGTTAATGAAGGGAAAACAAAGAAACACACACACTTGGAAGTAAAAGAAGTTAATGAGAGTTTATTTATAAAAATGTAACATTAATTTATTACATAAAAATATTAAAAGAGATTGTATCAGAAAGCTCCCTGGGGCTTTCTCAAAATAATTACTACAACTGCTTTTTAGACTACTATTAATTATGTTATTAATATCTATAGAAAACTGATAAAATCAAGAGTTTCTTTGCTGTGGATCAGTGACGACTCTTGATCCACGTAAATTAGGATTCACAAAATTACTTTTTCAAGAGAGATGGTCGAAAAGTTCTAATAATTATTACTTTAAGGAAGGTTTATTTTCATAATGTTTCCTGGAATTAATATACCTGTCCGGAAAACTTGTTGTAAACACTCAGGTTATTCACGACTTCGTTCATTTCTGTGTATTCTAGAGATCAAAATAGACCTTGACCTGAATTTCGCCTGAGTTTGAAATTGCGGAAATATCCCATGATTTCTGTTACATTATTACAGTAACATTTCTTCTCCTTCATAGATAATGGCAAAGAGTAAATGGCCAAGTGACTACGATTACAAATTTCAATATTATTTGCTTAGCCTGAACCTATAGACAAATTTGTTAAAAATATTTAACTTTTAGCAGTCTACTCACTTAAAATAGTAACGTAGATATTCGTTTGCACGGAGAAAAGCTTTTAAGTACCATTAAATTTTTCAGGTATCTTTATTAGCTTGAAATAGTCGAAATACACCAATAAGGTGTGATCTTCAACTATTTTGAAGTACCCATTTAAAACTGCAGTGTTTCTTTAAACTCAAGATTGGTAGATATTTTAAATTTTATTTTATTATTGCGAGTTTACGACAAAGTTGATAGTAGTAATGGATAACTATTTTGTTTGTTTGTTTACCCGTTCAAACCTGTACAGATGTATTTCGGAGATTCGTTAGGTCCCGTGGATCGGAATTGAACCCTCCTCTTCATTTTCTTGTTAGACCAATTAAAGGAGTAATTCCTAGGCACTAATAGGGCCATCGAATGGGTGCTAAAGCCATTTGTCAACCAAAATAAACCAAACAAGTTCGTGAAATATTTTGTTGAAATTCGTTGTACCTCTGCTTTGAAACAACTTGAATCTGCGCAATGAATACTTTTAAGAGCACTGATAGTAATTAGAAACGCTATCCGAGCTCCGCTCCCCTTCGTGTCCACCTACCGATGAAAATATTTTTATGAATCACCCGTACGATCACATATATTATATACCTGCCCCTTCATTTACGTAAGAAATATCCCATACTAGTAAAAACGCGGAGTATCCTAGCCCACACTACCCCTTCGTCTTTATACACAAATGATCAATTTATTGGATAGCATAGTAGAAACACTAGAGCAGGAAACTCTCTACTTATTCCCAAACATCTCGCATACTCACCAGTATTCGTCTGTGTAATAAATTACCTCCAGTACTAGAAATATGAGATCAAAATCGAAATTTAAATTCGATACCAAAACATTCTTCTGGGAGACTGTAAATATCCATTCCCTATCAGTTACAAGTAAACTCACTTGAAGTGCCGTTATCTTATAATCTGTTTCATACGTATCTTGTGTCAGTTAAGTATGATTGCGTTCGTATATGTATGTAGAGGCCAGTGGCGTCTCGTGGGCTTGAAAGTTGGTAGTTCACAAAATGTGATTCCACCAGACCCCCTTTTCGGGGGTTTCATCCCCCAAATTATCGAGCGTATCCCAAATATAATTTTTTACGGTAAAAATAATAGAAACCGTGCAAAACTCCTGTTACACCCTCCCAATTTTGATTTAAAACCCCCAAAACTGAAAATCCTGGCAGAATCTCTGCTTCAAAGAGCAACGAAGAAAGTATGAGAACAAAAAGCACATCGTTCGATAGCTTGAAACCATTTCTCAATGTGCTAAGTAGAAAATAGAACTATAGCTCTCCATAACTTATTTACACTATATAGTGAGTTAAGAAGAAGAAAGGAACTCCATACAAAAATAAGTAGTTGGACTGGTAAGGAATTATCTCGCTTTTTGAGGCATGCAGGTTCGAAAGCTCGACAGTGCAGCGACGAATGTATCTCAGAGCAGTTTTCCACGAGAATATACAATTGAAAATTTTCTTTCACAGTAAATACACACACAAAATAATAATAATAATAATAATAATAATAATAATAATAATAATAATAATAATAATAATAATAATAATAATAAGAAGAAGAAGAAGAAGAAGAAGAAGAAGAAATTAAATATATCCTTCTTACCTTTATTTGTATATGAAGTCCATTCTTCTGTTTTTCTGGGCAGTAAACTTACCTATAACTCTTTGGTTGAAGTCCTGCATTTTCCTTACAAACTGCTTTTCAATGGATAGCATTGCCAGGGCGCTGAGACGATCTTGTGTCATCGTATTTCTTAGAAAAGTCTTAATACGCTTTATTGTTGAAAAAACATCTTTCCGCTTCTGAAGTGGACATCGGAATTGTTACCATGATTTTGAAGAGTTTCGTAGACCCTGTTCGAGTCCACTGGGAATACCCTTCAAACAACAGGCAGGGAAAACAAAACAATGACATTTTTAGGTCACATCCTGTAAGCCACTTGTGCTTTTTGTACCAATCACTGTTAAAAGTGCGACGATATGTACGAGCTTTACCTTTCGCTTCCTGATTCAGAGTTAGGTTCGGCTGATGAGGATCCAAAGTTTTAATTTCGAGTCTTTCAGATTATGTCAACTTATTAAAAGACATCGATTGCAATCTATGAACAGAATTCAGATTGATGGCAGTAACGCACTACGCACCAGTAAACTAAACACACTGAAACAATACTGCTTCACTTCAACACAGCTTCACAACACACTTCATTCAAACGTGGCTCCATTGAAAGCACTCATTCAAATCGGTGTTCAATATTATAAAATACCTCACTAAAGTAGGCAATGTTTTCTCTCTTCCTTATAAGGTATCTGAGGACTGTGATTGGTGAACAGAAATTATATTAATCTGCCTCTTGTAGCACAGAAAATTACGATATATCTCACAAAATAAAAGAAACTCAAAATATCACTCTTCAGATCTCGTATTTTGGCGCTTTTAGGTATGAGGGGATTACGAGTAGCCTCTTTGCCCTAAATTGCTTCCTTAAAGATAGTTAAGCGCAAAAGATTGAGAGTTTATTATGCAATGGAATGTGTTGAAAAATACATGTTTTATAAAATGCCTCCTTTTCTATTAATAAATCTTTAATGACGAAACGAACAAATGAGTTCCGAAAATCCCTTCAATCTCTCGCACGACACACTAAAAAAAGGTTGCTTATTGTTTACGCAATGTTGCAGACTGCTTGATACTGTTCATTAGCTCTTCGTTTTTTACTGATACTGGAACTCAAACAATTTTATGTAAATAGAGATGCAACATTATGTTATTTAAGCGTTTAATATATTTGTCCATAAACGATTTATTGTGTATTTTGCGATTTTGTTATGTAATGAACGTTTATCCTTGCTTCTGCCAGAAGATTTGATTACATTTTAAACACGAGAACGGGTGAAAAAGTCAAGGAGAGTTAGCAACAGTACTCATCCCTGTTCTTCTGCTATCTTCGTTCACTCTAGGATTGTGCACGCCGAGGTCCCATATACACAATGTTATGAGTTAGGCCTAACGCCAGTTAAGCGCATATGGGGCAACGCGTTCACAAACGAATTGTGAACTGGAAACAAATTGGAGAGTAATAACAACTCGATAAACGAACTGTATACCTATGCCTCATTGTAACAATTCACAATGTGGTATGTTTTTTTAATCTTTCGACAAGAAACACAATCTGAAACGAAAATAATAATAATTCCAAAATAGTTGGCAGTTCACGTGCTCCTGTGAACGTTATTACGCGACGTCACTGGTAGAGGCGTGTGCATGAATATTTCGTTATAATACGTTGTTCATATATTTCGTTTGTTTTTAGAGTGCATTTTTAATCGCTAATGAGGTTCTGCCTTCTAACTCGTACTGAACATGGAATATGATTGAGTGAAAAGCCACAAATGTTGTAAGTGCTCTACCAACATCTCGAGATCATTGTGCCCTTAATCATGTAAAATATATACAGCATTAGGATACAACACAAGTGACATGAGTATTACACACTCAAAATACTAATGCTGTAATTTATACAACCAACGGTTTACGTGCACAAATTTACAAATATATATAACTGAAAATAGGCTATGGGCACCGGTCGTCGGACATACGCTAGTAGTCGGCAATTTTCACATAAATATTGAAACAAGACTATGTCATTAAAATGTACATAAAAATATATATAGTTTTCGGACATCTTTAACTTGATATTTAAGTTCTACCATCTATTGAAAGTGACATTATATAGATCACACACACATATACACACACACACACACACAAAAAAAAAACAACTGGTTTCCCTGGTTAGCTTAGAAGATGCTGGAAAAGTTATTTGAGAATGAAGAAGACTGTCTTTAAATTTAGGGTAAAAGTCTTTGTCTTAAAACTTTTAAAAACGACATTGTCTCTTCTAGCTTTTCAAATGTTCGGTTTTGACTTTATATCATAAACAATACGAATAGTCATATCTATTAAGTATGTTATTGTCTCTGACTTCAGGTATATAGAATACACCAGTTTTCCTCTTACCGACCAGGGTGACCGATAAGAAGCGTTTCTTATCTATTTTTGTTCCGATGTTAAATTTGTTTCTATTGTTCTTAATAGTGTAATCAGGGTGTTCCTGGTTCGATTCCCAGCGGGGACACAAGTGGTTTGGAATCCACATTAAACTGAACTTCCCGTCCTTAGGACGTCATCTTCGTGCGATGAAAGGCAATGGAAAATCACTATTTGTTCACCTAGTTCTGGAATCTTCAGGTCAAGATCTCCCTTCGGGCAGAACACTCATCATCATCATCATCATTGTTCTTAATAATTTAACAAGTCTTTTCAACAGCACATTACTTACAGAGCCGCCGTAGCTCAGTGGTAGAGCGTTGGTGTAGCATTCGGGACGTCATGGGTTCGATTCCAGCGACCGACCATCCTGACTGAGGTTTTTCCAGATTTTTTGCTCAGGTACACCAGGAAAATGCAGGGATGGCACCTTCAACATAGGCGCTGGCCGACATCTTCCCGAATCCTTTCCCCTCCCCTATCCCGGTCTGAGCCTTAGGTGCCTAAAGCCATCAATAAAATTCAACAGCACATTATGGGCTTAGAACTGTTTAAATTTTAAATAAACAGATATATTTTTCTACACGAATATAACCACTTTATTTCCAATAGACCTAAATGAAAACGAGTCATTATTTCTGAATGTAAGAATACTTATTGTTATGTATATTTCTCTTTGGCATTGAGGGACAGTTTTATAACTATGGATCTAACACGATAACATACCTTCGCATCAAATATTTATAATCAAAGATGTGTGTTTTCTTTTATATTTCTATCAGACATAAACTACACGAAAGAGCGTCTTACATAATGAAATATTTTTCACAGAATAATATTAAATGATCATTTATTTGTGAAACAATACATTACTTCCTTTCTTATATTTCTTAGTACAACCGTAAGCTGCACAGGAGATCGGCATTTTCTTCTCAAATACAAACGAATCAATTAAAACAATGCCAAAGAGCGAAGAACATCAGCCATATGATAGCAACTCACAATACGTGTTGTTGCCAAACAAACATTCTCTCGCTCAACTTTCAAGTGGCGCCGCATCAGCAGCGCCAATGCTGACTCTAGTGGAGAGGTTTTATAATTCTATGGTTGTGACACGGTTCTATCTGTCCCTAGTTTTGTTTGTTGCTATCTTTGGATCCCGGTTTTTAGATAGTTGTTTCGTGCGTCACGATTTTTATGTCATTATTGTTGTGTTTCATGGTTTGTGGATCGCCGTTTTGTGGTCGCGGTATTTATCTGTCTAATTGAATTGAATTTAGTTGTAAGGCCTTTAGGCAACTTTGGTTCAGGCTGTATGGATGATGATGGGACGAATTGGTGGCATGAAGAAAGTGGGAGGAAACGGGAGAACCCCGAGAAAACCCACGCACACGGTGTTTGTCCACCACAAAGCCCACATGGCACGAGTAGGGATCGATCCTACGACCCTTAGCACCAGAGCGTTCTACTAATTGAGCCGCACGGTCCATTTATATATCTAGTTTTGTGCAATCGGTTTTCGAGCCACTGTTTCGTCGTCACTGTTTCTGTGTGTCGCTGCTTTCGTGCGTCACGGTTTATGGGTCTTTGTATTTGAATTTCGCTGTTTTCGCTCGTCTTTGTTTTCGTACGTCTGTGTTTTGTGCATCGCGTGTTTCCTGTCGTTGTTTCGTCCTTACACCTTTTAAATCCACTGGAGAAGTTTCATTCGCTTAGAAACTTTATTTGACCTCTCACTAGATTTCGGAAAGTGTGTAGAAACGAAAAGAGAGTTTTGACTGATCGAAACCTGTGTTGTCGTGAACGTTTAATTGTTTTCCCTTTACAGCTTTAACTTTCCATTTTTATATACCGGGTGGTTACAATTAAAGTGCCGCTATTCACGGCGGTCCAGCGCAGGCTGTAATCAACGTATTATATTGAAATTTGGTAAATACGCTAATGAGACCATGCGGAAGCGAGTTACGCTGGAAAAAAAATATTAGTTCCAATTTCCGCCACCAGTGGGAAATGTGGCGCTGTACAGGTAAGAACACGTGGCAATAGTACTGAATGTATGGATAAGACGATTATCTAGGGCGAAGAGGTCAAACATGTGAGATAAATGTAATGCAAACAAGGTGAAGGGTAGCTGATGGTAACAAATGGTGCAAAGAGAACAACTTTAGGAACAATGTGAGGGTAACAAAGGTGACAGATTGCCAGTGAATGGTAAGAAAAGGTGCAATTGGGAAGAACTTTATTAACATTTGCTGTTACAGTGAACAATTTACATAACATGCTCCATATGTCCACCAGCAACATCGACATCATGTTGCATCCGCACAATGGTGTGCGCAACCGTTGCTCGCAGCATTTCCGGCGGAATTGTTGCTAATGTCACCTTATGCTGTCCTTGAGATTAGCCAGCGACTGGACATTTTCCAGGTAGACCCGCGCTTTCAGATATCCCCACAGCCAGAAATCACACGGATTTAGATCGGGGGATCTTGCTGGCCACGCATCTGGAAAACTTCGGGAGATGATGCGATCTGCAGTGAAGGTTTCACGAGGCAGATCTTTCACGTGGCGACCGATGTGCGATGTTGCCCCGTCTTGCATGAACATAGTAGTCTCCAAACAGTTTCGTTCCTGTCACACAGGAATCACATGTAGCACTAAAAGTTCCCTATAACGTTCCAATGTCACGGTACAGGCGCCAAATCCTTGGGGTGTAATCTCCTCAAAGAAAAACGGACCAATAATGAACGTTCCTGTGAATCTATACAACACAATCACGTACGCAGATTGTAATGGCTTTTTCTGCACAACATGTGGATTATCCGAGCCCCATACCCAACAGTTGTGAGTGTTCACTGCACCCTCTAGTGTAAAATGCGCCTTATCTGTCCCCAGGATAACCCACGGCCACATGTCATTCACTTCCACCCGTGCTATAAACCGAAGGACAAATGCAAAGCGTTGCTGCGGATCTTGGGGTTTCAGTTTCTGTACAGTGTGAATCTTGTAAGGATACTAGTGTATAAAATGGCCCTAAGAACTTTCCTCACTGTTGACCATGGAATTGCCAATTCCAGTGACATTGCCCCAGCACTGGTAGCGGAATATGGAACATGTGCTGCGTGGGCCACAACAGCCACAGCAACCTCTCCAACAACCTGCGTTGGAATGAGTCGTCGTCCTCTTCCTGGAGCCACACTCAAATCACCCGTTCTCTCGAATTTCAGTACCATCTTCTTTAAGCCATTTCTTGATATCGGTCCTCTTCTAATTCCTTTCAGACGCCGATATTCCCTCAATGCTGCACTGTAATTGCTCCCGTTCTGATAGACCAATTTTACTAACAGTGCACGGTCTCTCTTTATCAATAACCATGCTGCTCTTCACGCGATGAGTATGAAGTGTGAGCTCGCGTGTGTTACGGCCTGTACATCGCCACATTTTCCCCTGGTGGCGGAAATTGGAACTAATGTTTTTTCCAGCGTAACTCGCTTCCGCATGGTCTCATTAGCATATTTACCGAATTTCAATGTAATACGTTGATTACAGCCCGTGTTGGACAGCCGTGAATAGCGGCAATTTAATTGTAACCACCCGGTACTTTCTTAATTTACATTAGTTAAAAATCAGCATTATTTCGTATTCTTTAATAGTTATGCTGAATATTCAACTTTTACGTTTTATGCACTTTTTTTATCTCTGGATTTTATGAATTTATGTTGATTAAAATCTGTGTAGCCCATGTTCTAAGTATTTGTAATTGCCTTATAATCTCGTTTTGGAGAGCTATCAAGAAACAAAGGTATAGTAAAGGAAAACAAGAATTCACGTTGTGCCTTGCAATAAGAAATTACAAGCAACCATTTTTTTATATTGACATTCTCTCTTTTAAGAGTCGTAAAGCAGAACGGAAAACGCGAACAGTGAATACGCGAATTCATTTTATATGTTCAGGCGACCTTAATATTTTTAATTGCGTACATGCAACTGGCGATGCTTCTCAGTACACAGTCCATTTCATTGCCATTCGTCTTTCACTATTCTACTGCAACCATAACCCAATATTTGTGGTTAGACACCTCCCCTACAACCAGTTATAGTCTTCGTTTGTGTCCTTCTGTTGTTTTATTAAAAAAGCACGAAAGAAAACACAACCGAGGATTCTAGTTAAGGCGATTAAGCTGAACACTCCTTACGGATCCTAATACCTTCCTTACTATCATTTTATCTTACTTTATTCACAGCAGAAATTTGCGATCGAATATTTTTGCTTTATATTCATGTTATACGATGTTATATTAATATTGACGTAATGCCTTCTGTGATTTGTCTTAGAATTATTGCTAATAATTAAAGAAATAAGGTTTATGGTGAAAACAGGTAATCCAAGCTTCGAAAAATGTAATCGAAAACAACTGGAAAAGGAACTTAGGTGAGATGTGGGGTGGCATTAAATGATAGACTGTGCCAAAGGGTGTTCTGACGTTCGAAGTCAACGCGTATTTCGGAACTCTGAAATTGCCGGAACTTTTTTAATTTTAGTTTACAAATTCCCCCTTTGTGGCATCTCGGATTTCCAGCTTTACAAAATTCCGATATTCTGGAATCACAAAAATAAGGACAAAGCAAAGCTTTTAATAATTTCCTTGCGTTTGTACAATGTTTCTTTTAGGGCTGAATGCGATCGGAGATGTTACGCCTACAACACAAAAAATACGACGCCGAAAATATCTAGTATAATGTAGTTCACAGACCGGGTCAATAGGGTCAAGTTTCGGACCAGGTCATCTATGTTCGGGTCAGCAAAAGTGACCCGGTTTCAGCTCTGGGATCAATATTGAAGTAGGTATCAATCAATATTACTAAGATCGTAGCTGCAATAGTCGTGTCATTAATCGAATAACAGCTCCTGGCCAGTTTCTTTTACACTGCTTTGTCCTCAAATTGTGCTTGTCGAGGGACACAATCCTTCAGCTAAAACAGACTTAGGACCTCAGGGACTATAGAGCTGAAATATGCAAAACTGTTGGGTGACTCTTTTAATCTTATTATATAGGATTTATTTAAATTAGTGTCATATATTCTAGAACTGCATCCCCATCGACCAAATAAGAAAAAAGAAAGTTATCAGTACGAAGTACTAAATCTAATAAATTGGCGTAGTGCGAACTTAAAAGCAAAACTTTATACCAGGTTCTAATACTGTGAACTAAATAGCATCACATTTTCTCCTAATGCATGTGCTCTGTTGATAATAATGAGCTTCTGACGACATACGAGTACATTTGCTTCAATGCATATTTTAGGATTTCGAGAGAAATATTAATTTCATTTGCCGTTGTAACAAATCGGTTTGCGGTTCCACGTTGAAATCCCCACTCTCTTCAAAACGAAATAGACAATAATTACGCGTAAAATATAGTTTTTCTTGTTACATGAGAATACACCCCTAGAATATTCTGCAGCAATTTACTTATATCCTGTACAAGATAAAATCAATTTTGGCGAAATTAAAATAAGACATCATCTCCTTTTTTCATCGTAGTTTCATCTCTTTTGGTCATGTTCTACATATGGACAAAAAGATTGTGCGGAAAAATGTTTGGAAGTTCGGTTTTTAAGCCTAGATGAATTGGCCATGTATGTCAATTATTTCCGGGCAAGAAGTTGTTATGTCCACGGTTTCCGCGTCATATGTAGATAAGATAGGCCGTGTTAATACTATCATATACATTTACAGTGAGCATTATAGTGTTAAACGCTCAAATCATTCTCGAGGTTGGTTACTTTGGTATATGCATGACAAAAATCCTGCTGTTACGAAGTCTTCTGTCTTTATGAACAACTGCTTTTCGCACTGTAAAGATAAGTATATTTTTGCATCTTGGTATCATCTTCCAAACAACAAATTCGACATAATTCATCTTTAATGTTTATTATCCAATACCTAGTCATAGTGCCATGGGCATAGACAGGACATTTGGCAAAACAGAGAAACTAAGAAGACGAATGGAGAAAGTCCCAGCGCCTTCCATGTTGATAAAGTTAATAAAAAAAGCACAAAATGCTCTATCATTTGAAGTAATCTAGCTAAAACATGAAGTCATTGATGCCATGCAAGTTGCTGGAACCGCCTGGATGGACGTCTATAACTTGAAATATGTTCTCTATACCATCATACATTGTATTCCCAACATAGCACAATGAAGAGGTTATCTTTGGCCGTGGAAGGCTTACAAAAGTGAGGGAGACGATGTCTACTATGGTGGCACTTCCCTGTGAAACCGAGGATAGAAATCTATAGTCCTTTCGTATATTATTGAAAAGCTCAAAAACACTGAACACTGCATTTCGGCCAATTACGAGGGGGAAGCTTCGGGACATACAAAATCTCGTCTAATTCATCACCATTCCAGAGACAGTGACTTTCTAAGATACTTTATATTCATCGAATGAGCTGCTTTATAATTCCTTGTTCACAAGGAATAACATTGTGTATATAATGTTGATAAATGAATCATTAAAACAGCATCTAGTGCCTTAATTTGTCCTGTTTTCCATGCAAAATGTTGATAAGTCCAAAATATTACAAATTCATTTACTTAGTGCATGTGCATCATACAATCGCACAAACACTCTAGATTATACTTGGGTATCAAACACGTCTCCAGCAAAAACACAATCCCATTTTGATTAAACAAACTGTTATTTATGACGTTTTGTAGCTTTCAAACGTCCATCCTGAAAAACAAACAAATTGGACTTATCAATTTTTGCCTCACACTGCTTCAATTGTCATGAAGGTAGAACTTCCTCATCTAAATAACTTGTTCTTTAGTTCTTTATAATTAGCAAAGACAATTCTTTGAACTATTAAATTAATGAAGGAAATGTTGTTGTAATATCAAGAAAATACAAAACGGCATTGAAACATTATCTAGTTCTTATTGCAATTTTTTTTATGAGCATATTCGTGTCACATCAAATCTAAACATAATTTAGAGCAACAAGTTTTTCCTGTCACAATACACAAACACCGTTATACAAACATATTAAAGTGTAGTAGCATAACTTCTTTTCTTTCTCTTTTTGCTTGGTGTTCTTTTTTTTTTCCTACTGGAAAACGGTATCCACATTAATCTTTTTGCGTAATGTTATGTTATATTGAGCAGATTGTCAGACGTACTGGAAAAGTGACATTTTTACAAGTCATTAAACTCAATGTTTGGAAATAGAAATTCTTTTCTGGAATTAGTGTCTTTCTTTCTTTCTCTCATTACGTACGTAATTAAGTGATTGATGGTATTGACAATCGGAATGTCTGAAAGCAGAAATCACAGCTTATTTATCCTCTTAGAATGTTATTTCATGTACGAAGGACGATAAAAAGTTGTAAATATTGACTACCGTCGTTGGCTGTTATCATCTGGAACGTTGTAGAATAAAATGTAATCACAAGGAAATGTTTTCTGAAATTGCGAATACTTATCAGTAAGAAACTGTAAGTAAAATTAAAAACAGGTAACGCAAACCTCACGCATGTTGTCTTCAATATATTACATTGAGACCTGTACAAAATTCTGTCTTCAAAAATTATCCGGGTGTTCCATATGTCAGTAGCAACCCAAATATTTTCAAAACTTGATAACGTAATCAAAATCAGGTTTTCACTAACTTATACAGTGAGCTACATTTTTAGTTTCTGCTCCTACAATCGGTTTTTAGCGCGAATTGGATTGGGAAGTCCATGTACTGCTTCCCACTGAAGAAACGTGGTTTTTCGGTTTTTATCGTCGCATCTTTCGTACAATTTCTTGTGTAATATTAAATCCTCGTTGTTCTGTACGATGGTGATATCTCGTTCACCATACAGATAAGTTGTTTGCTTCCAACAAAACGTTAGGGACTTAACTGAACAGTTTTCCATGCAGTACAAAACCAGTTCAACTTTTCGTAACTGAATTATATAATTTTAAAGCGGTATCAGTCCAGTAGTACACGTTTGTGGGATATGAAGAAAAACTTTTTTAAAAGGTAATAATAAAGTGAGATAAATTATATGCAAGTTACTAATTTCGATGTTTGAAAAGTAATTCTGAGTCATGAGATCGTATCGCTATTGCAATATGTGAATAAGTTAATTGGTTAATTAAAGTTGGGAACTGGTGCCCTTTTAAAAAATAATATAGAAACCACATATTTCCCTTTATTTATCATTTCTTTCCTTTTAATTGCATTCCTTTATGTTTCTAAGCTAGCATAATGTTGATTGCATACATCATTAATTAGCTTCTTTTAAACTTTAGAACACTGATTTTTTAATGATACAAAAATCATGAACTGGCAGTAAGTTTAGTCATTGTCTGGGTTTTCGTCGTTCACAGGTTACTTTAAGGTTCCATCATAGGATCCTAACTAAGTACTAGTCAGGCACATAACAATTTAGTTCTTTCAAATCCTTAATTTCATTACAGTTGAGGGAAACTTTTCCTGATTAGTAAGCCCGTGGCCTAATGGATGAGTTCTTGACTAATGCCCTCTTAAAAGTTTTCAGGTCACTATAAAACTTAAGACAATTGATTTTTTTTTCGTTCTATTTGAAGGTCAATACGTGCAGCTATCATTATAGTTTCTAAAACACTGCAAAACTAAAAATAGCCAAATTGTGGACTGATGCCCTTTCAAAAATATATTCAACTGCTAGATACCGTTCGCTCACGCGTTTTCCATTGGATTTTCCCACTCCAGCTCACGCACCGAAAGACCGTAGCTCAGATGGTATAGCGCCGGCTTAGTAATCGGAAAAGCCTGAGACCATACCACCTGAGGTTTCTCCAAAGTTTTTTCCTCAGTCACATTAGGCAAAAGCTAGGATGGTACCTAAAAACTAGGCCCTTGTTGGCTTCCTTCCAACATGCTCATATTTACTCTACCCCGACCTGAACCAAAGTTGCCTAAGAAGAGTCAGGTATTGCAGAACGGAAAACGGACGATTATAAGAAATGAACATTCTAATCATTTTCACCTAGGGTGTCAGCCAAGGCTCCACAAACACACTTTTCTTAGATGAATAGATCGTCAGGTGATGTACAGTGGGAAAGCTCTAAAGACGCAGAATATATTCCATTTAAAGTTTTGTGCTACACTTGCACCTGTGCAGGAGGCCGAAAAGAAATTGGTGGGAAATTAAAATAGCGAGATATAGTTCAAGACATTACGTGGAAATAATTATTGAGTACATTGCATTTGGTAATGTTTTACGTCCTTAAACTGTAAGTTGTCCAACAATTGAGAACCACTGTGCTAAGTCACCTCGGCGTTAATTTTAAACTTGGAAGCAGCAAAATGCCTGGTTCACTGGTACCGAAGCCTTGTAACTTCTTTAGACTCCAAGGACATAAAAGAGTACGGTACCAGCTGCGATTGTAGCTAATCCCAAGTTATTTCGTTAGGTCCTTAAGGGTCCAAATGCACGCATAGGACTACTATTTCTTTTTATGGAACCTTTTACATTTAGATGTCATAAGGTCTTTAAAACGAAACATCACTTGACCTATCCTTTCCTTTAGGAAAATTGTGTTTGTGGACCAGTGGTCGTGCAGTGTAACTTCCATTAGGATAATTTATTACATTATTTGGATGAATACTGACTTTTGATATTTGGATGGATACTAGGTTAGGACCCTGAAACCAATGTAAGTCGTATAAAAATAATACAGTAAACCGTTTCCGATATTTTTGTTTATATCCTGTGAATAGTGCCCACATAGCATGTCAGCTTGTAACAAGGATGTCAATATCTTTTTTGATCTTATTAAACTCGATTTGTGTTGGTCTTGATGAACAAGCATAAAACAAACTTCTTGGAACAATTGGTTGTTACAACTAACCTAATTCAAGCTTATCGAAACAACCAGATATGCGAGAAGGCTTGTTAAACTTGAAATCCAACTGAACTTTATTTCGTTGCATTGCATCTCGGCTTACTGCGATGAAGTCCCATCATGTGCCAAGAGTGTTTCGTCGTAAGCTAATCTCCGACAGCTCTCACCCTTTTACTTCAGCCATCACTTGCGAATCTGATGAACTAATTATAAAAAGCGCTCGGAAAGTGAAGTAGATCGAGTGGTACAGTGGTCTCATTAATACAGCATTAGACCAGTGTTACAAAGGACCTGGGTTCGATTTCCATTCAGATTTATTTTTTAATGTTTTTCAAGAAGTACAGTAGTTTCCTCTTCTCTGTCCTGTCAAAGCTATTTCAACCTTGATTCTTGTAAACTAGATTGCTGGATTTAACCTTTTAGGCTCGATTTGCTAAGCTTGCATAAAGTTGTCGCACTTGTCAAAGGAAGCTTGAATTACTTTTGAATCAGGGCAATATTGCTATGTGGCTGGCACGTCGTTCTAAATATATTTCGTTCTCTTCAATTTTCCTATTAGCTGTCACTATGCTTATACATAATGTGTGTCTGTGTATGTTTATTAGGGTAGTCACACACCCAGAAAGGAAGTTCGAATGAACGAAAATTTTTGCTTGACAGTAGTGGTGAATTCACGTATTTTAATGATGGTTCGCAGACTGAGTGAGGAGAGTAAGGCAGAAAGAAGCACACGTAAATATATTGGTTTAATACGGTATCACCTTGTTCTGCTTTGTTCCGCTTCAACTTACTGGTGCTTTGGCATGCGTGCTTTTATAGAATCTCAGTTAGGAGCTTTGTGTTGAATAGGTTATTATCATTCAGCACAAACACAAGTCAAAAGATTATTTTTCATAACAATATTTTGTTCATACCAATACTTTGTGGACGTTACATGATTGGCAACAATGTTTTGCATCAAAGTATTCGTGGAGAGAACAGCTGGTTGATGTTATTATCATGGTGTGGCGTATTAAAGCGTGTGAGCTTTCGTTAATTTAGAATGAAGTAAGGAGTGATTATTTTTCCATTCTGTGTTATCTGCCATTACGGAGATTGTGAAAGGTTCGACACCAACCGAGAGCTTAGCGAAAAAAAAATACCACACCTTGTCTTAACAGCTGCTTTTCACGCTGTTCACAGTTCTCTGCAGTGTTCAGTCTGGCTCTTTGGATAATCATAGCTGTTCGACATGAAATATACTACCCTGAGGCCATTTCTCTGTTTCGGCAAACATGAAAGTTTTAAACAGGCGCAATGCACTTTCATTTCATAAATAAAGTTACAAGAAAAACACACTTGTGAATGTTTACTCTTAGAAGAATTTGGTATAAAAGAAAAGTTTCTTGACACTTAAATATGCCTTATAAGAACCGAAGGTACTGTCAGGGATTTCCCTACATCCCCGTAAATTTTAAGGTACACCCCTCAAGAAAAACTAAACCCTGGCCTTTTGTGTGCAGAATCGACAAGCCCTTATCAAGGAAGCAAATAACTAACACAGAGAGACAGAGAGGGGGGGGGGGAGGAGAGAAAGTTTGTTGTAGTGTTGAAATTTGGGTATACAAACTGGGCATGATCATGAAATAAAATTAAATAGTGCAATATCTTCAAAAACACTTTGTCTAGGTCCTTTATTCAAATCACATTATATGTAATGAAAATTACATTATAGTGCCCCCCACTATAATGCTAAAAAGACCCAAGGTGCGAAGTAAATCATGGCCCGCAGAGCCACTTAGGCCACTTTCGTCCTTTGATTATTTAATATTAGTTTGTAAATAAATCTTTATATTTGTGATTTATATGAATCGGGCCCCCTCCAAAAGCAATAGCACCCACCAGAGCAAACCCCAAGATCATCCACTATAGCTCCACTATTCTTCCATAAATAGACGTTCTGTGATTTCTTCATACCGTCGAAAAACTACCGATCTGGAAGTGTACAAATTTTAAGAATTAATGCAATTAATTTGAGATATTGCACAGGATTTATAAATTGTCTTATTTGAATTTAATATAATAAAATTTGATTTGTGGACTTCCTAACAGTAGCCTAACTTAGATTTATTTATAAGAGTTGACTAAGGTTAAGGTCTTTTATGGTTTAGAGATTAATATATGCGTGTATTATTCATTTCTTCAACACTTGTGATACACTTAAATTCAATTTGAAAAATAGGCATCAAGTCGCAATCCGTATTTTTTAAGTTATTTCAATCACTGTTTTCGACATCTTTCTTCCCTATAAAATTCTTGATCTTAATTTGATTATAGTCTTTTTAACTTTTATGTGATATTGTTAGAACGGTCAGGATCCTTGTTCATTTTTTGATATTTGAGAAATTGTTCAATTCCAATATAAATGTGTCCATCCAAAGATTTATTAATATTTAGGTGACGTTCAAAAAGTTCTTCCGAGACTTGACTAATAATGTTTTGTACTAATTGCGAATCCTTGGCAAGAATCATTGAGAGAACAGTAGACATCCATCTCAAAATATCATGTGTGTGGTTTTCTAGAATCTGTTGAAATTTAGTTTCAATATTGCCTGAATCTGTTTCATTAGCATTTGAGTTTGTAATATCCTGCTGGTTTTCTTCTGTAGATTTCAAAGATGTGGATGAACTGTCTCCGACTCTATATATTTTATATTTGATTTGTGCATCTCTAAGGGCCGGTTTCTCCAACGTCGATTAAATATAGCTTAACCATCCGATAACTAACAGTGCGTTAAATTTTTAACCGTCCGTTAAAATTTTTCCATTTCACCAACGCTAACATTATAAATTTAACAAACCGTTTACAATCGGACCGTTAAGTGAAGAAACTACTTGATTTCTAAATTTCTCATAAGCTAAACGAATTCTGATTGGTAGACTGAAAAGTTTGTACACCTGACAAATGAACCTCGCAATCCGCAAGCAATAGGTCGCAGGCAGTTCTTCGTGTGTTTTTGTGTTTTTATACATGTGTCTGTGTGTATGTATTCAAATGATCTCCAAATAAATGCCAATAAAATAATATTAAAATTCATAAACAAGGCAAGAATATTATCCTCTCCCGACTTACGGAAGCAAGTTTAGTATATATACAGATGCTTATCAGAATAATGGAAACACCTGAACGAAAGTGCAACTTACCAGATTAATATAGTGTCGGGCCACCTTTCGCCTTCAGAACAGCCTTGATGCGACGTGGGATGGAGGCATAGAGGCCGTGAATGGTAGCAAGTGGAATATTACACCATTCCTCGTGCAGGGCATCGGCCAGTTCTGTGAGAGAGGATGGAGGTGGAAATCGTCGCCGGAGTCGTGTTTCCAAGATGGACCACAGATGTTCAATTATGTTGAGATCTGGGGATTGGGCGGGCCAGGGGAGGTGTTGAACTTCATCCCGATGTTCCTCAAACCACACTGCTACAACTCCAGCTGTGAATGGGTGCATTATCATCCTGGAATATGGCGTCATTGTCCGGGAACAACATCCGGACAATAGGATGCAAGTGGTCTCCTAAAATTGCGACATAATCGTTGGCAGTGATGCGTCCGCGAAGTGTGACCACAAGACCCAATAAAAACCATGATATTGCGGCCCACAGCATCACCGTGCCGCCGCCATCATACGCTTCTTTGGGCGTTCTCCACACATAAACACGGCCCGTGGTTTGGAATAGGGTGAATTGTGACTCATCCGACCATACCACACGTTTCCAGTCGTCAACGGTCCAAGTTGCATGGTCGCGGCACCATTTGCGGTGTGCTAAAGCGTTCTGGTCCCTGATGAGAGGTTTGGCCCGTGCAACACGACCCCGTAAGTTCATGTCATGTAATTCACGGCGGACTGTGATTGTCGAAACAGGTTGGGGGAGGTGCTGATTGAGTTCCTCCGTCACTTGCGCCGCAGTGGCACGACGGTTCCGCGTGACAATGCGCTTTAATACCCGGCGTGCCCTGTCACTGATGCTTTTCTTCCGCCCACTGTTCCGCTTCCCCGATGTGGTTTTCCCGTGTGTTGTGTAGGCCGTCATCACCTTCGACACTGTCCCTGGCGACACACCTAACACACTAGCCACTGCCGTCACACTCACTCCACATAACCGCGCCCCAACAATTTGCCCTCTTTGAAACTCTGAGAGGTCTCCCATTTTACACTACCTCCGTCTGCTGCAGCCACTGCAGACTTCTGTTCCACGACGCCTGACGTAGTATGGAGACCGACCTAACACACCACCACCAGCAGTCCGGCGCTGCGGTCGCCACGACACCACTGCCAACCCATACATCTGACGTGTTGCCAACTACAGGTGTTTCCATTATTCTGATAAGCATCTGTATATCTTTTCGACACACTAGAGGAATAGAAACAGATGAGTTAAAAAATGTTTCTTATATATGAATATGTTAATACAGATTGTTTCTACTTTCGTTTACATAGCTAATTGCAGAACCCAAAAGGTTGAAGCCCTTCATTCTTATAAATACAGACAGGATTAGCCAGTTTTAATTTATTTCGTGGATGTAATACTTTATGTTAGCTACTTCTGTTGTGTGGCGTTAAATGTAGTTCCAATGTTGTTATTTTCATAATTTCCGATGCATTCAAGTATAATGAAATAAAGTCAAGCAACGGGGTGGTTCATGGATCAAGTTCAGTTTAGGTCACCCAGCTACTGAGCAATACGTACGCTTTATAACACACATTCCCTTGCAAATGATTTACTTACACTTCTGTAAATACCTAGCGGTAGACAGCAACCCAAATTCAATTTCGAGAAGCTATACTTAATAATAATTTACATAAATACGTAATCGATTTACTTTACACACAGATATGGTACCACATGGGGAATATCAGTGGCGTCATTTCGTGTGATGAATATCACGTATTTGCTACATAATTATGGAAAGATATCGAGGGGCGCTAAAAAACGTAGATAGGTTAGGTAAAGCCAGGGTAATTATTTTATCATTATACTTGAAGCACATCACATTTAACAGGCCATACTTGTGTTCAGCTCCAACGCGGAAGTAGCTAATTAATTGCACGTACTTGTTGCAATTTCAGTCTCATACTTTCATGGCCTACGTAAATTGAATGGCCCTGTGAATTTTACATTTTTTGGCTTACCTAAATTGAACTTAACCCGGGGCTGGGACACATTATTGAAGGGTGTATGTGTGTTCTTGCACTCACATCATCCTTGTTCCATATTGTTCATTGCACGGATCCGAAATAATGTCAATATCAACTGCAAGTACATTCAGCGCCGCATAACCGAAGTAGCTAAAAGTAAGAAATACGTAATATGAACAGGAATGACTTATTGGTAATAGTTAAAGGAGATATACTCGACGGAAAAGCATTCTTTGTACGTAGTATGAAGAAGTCTTATCGTTATGCTAACTTTTCCTGTTTCCATGTGAACATTTATAATACACGATCGGTAATGTTGACAATACTTTCTTTTTTACTCCACATCATTTCCCCTCCCAAAATATCTTAAATCGACGTTTCTGGCATGTACTACCACTCTCCGAAACAGTTTTGTAAACTATATACAGACACGTATTAGAGAAAAGTATTCTCCTGAAATTATTTAAAAGGAATTATGTTAATCGTTAAGACGACGTGTACAAAGGAGTAGTAAAGCGACTTCGTGCGGTTTTTTTTTTACAAGATTGCCTTTCTTTTCTACGATATATATTAAAAACGATGATCAAGTGCGTAATTTATACCTTACGCCTAAATACGTAGCGCACACGTCTACTTCTCCTGTAAAACCATTCTTTAGAGCGCGTCTTCTTAAGCATACCCATATAGGCCCCTAACATACTCGAACATCATATTTACATTGCCCGCAAAGCAGGCAACATTGGTTTTAGATGTTTTTGATCTTTAATACTATTGCAATGCATTGTGCCAACTTGTATATTTCATCAAGCAATTCTGTGTTTATGCTTTCCATTTCTTGTTTCCTGTTTTCAAACTTTCGAGATACGCAATCACTATCGGACCGTTAAATATTTAATCGACGAAAATCTGATGATTAAAGTTAACGACAGGTTTAACAAACCGTTAGCGTTAACCGATGTTGATGAAACGGTCATTTCTCCTAATCAGACGTTAAATGTGCTTAACGGGTTGTTAAATCTCTAACCAGCGTTGGTGAAACCGGCCGTAAGAGGTCTTTTGGGGCAATTTGCCGCCGCAGTTCTGTCCCTGGCTTCTACAAGTGGCACAGTAGTCCTTCTTTGGAATAATTGAACATTTGTAGCTAATATGAGATTCTCCACATTTATAGCAGTGTGGCTCTTTAACACATTGTTTCTCTTTGTGGTACTGCATGCAAATATGGCACGGAAAAGGTCTGGCTGAATTTCTCGATTCCTCAACGTGGTATCTGTTCCTTCCAATAGTTAATGCGTTTGTAATTAGAATGAATTTGGGATCCTTGGAAAAAAAAGTCTAACTATAGGAAGGGGGGCCCTATCATTTCTTATTCTTACAATACCCGTGATAGGCAGCTTCCATTTCAACAATTGCTGTTTTAATTTGTTCAGATCTACATTTGTGGGCAAATTCCTTACAACGCAAGTAAATGATGTGACTGTTTTTCTTCTTGGAGGTGTACTTATTTCAGTATCGTATGACAAAAAAAGAAGCTTCCTTTCCGAAGTCCGACTCTTTAAAAAGTTAGAATCAGAAATTCCCCCTTGTCCTCCATATTATGGAAGTGCATTCTCATTCCGGTCAATCTTTCTGTAGGGTATGCAATATACTTGATTCCTGTGGATTTTAATGAAATATGTTCCTCAAAATTAAATGGATTAGTTAGCTCCGAGTCAATTTTTTTGATAATTATTACAGATTTTTTATTTAGTTGGTTTCTCCTTTCTTCATTATTTTGTTCATTTGTTACTTCCTCAGTTGAAAAATTTGGACTTTCTGACTATCTTTATCGCTAAGAATGAACATCACACTTATAGCAGAGACAGTAAATCTCGCACGAGTGACTGGCCAATTCCAAAGAAAACTAGCCTAGTAGACGGGACAACTGGAACTGCTTGAATGACTGTTGGCTGGCCGAATTTGAATTCGGCGGGAACCGTTGAATGGCATGACAGTTGATGTACCATTGGTTCCACCACGTAAAACCCAGAAAGCATGATGCCGCCTCCTTTATATTTCACAGCGTTGGACGTAGCTTGGAGTCCGGACCTCTCATTCACATTAGCTAATATATTCTCAGATTTGAGGATGTCACCCCTACGTCTGTTGTCTCGTTGGCGAGTCTCTCTGGATCAACCTCCCAAGTATGTATTATCTAGGACTTTTATTTGTATGTTTTCGCATGTGAGGGGTATATACACAACGTGTACATTATCTGTACATTCTCCTGTCAAGTGTAAGTTTACTATATAAAACAAAAGACCTTAATCTGTGATGTATGGATGTGTATATTACGTATACATTTGTCTCTAAGTAAGTTCCTATCAATACCATTAGAGGATTGCTATACAAGTTTATCAGTTTTTCTTTAAACTCTAGTTTTAGATCAGTTTGTTCCTCTGATTGCTCCTAAAATTTATACTCTTTTTCAATTATTTCCCATAGTTTTTCAATGTTTAAACTTTGCGGTCATCCTTCGGCTTCTGTCTCAGCTCTTTTTAAACTTTTGGAACATTAATTGTGGTTTCCTCAATGTTCTTTTTGGTATTGAGGTTGGTTTATTACTCTGTCGGTTTCTTTGATGGTGTCCAGCTTTTCTCAATTATGTAATACGATCCTTTACTTGATAAACTCAATGGTTTTCATCTCTCTCTCTCTTTTCTGTGTATATGGTCTGACATACTGTTTAGACAGTTGCACTCTGTTGGGTTCTTTCATGGTATTTTGTAAATCGCCAGTTATTTTGTGTGAAGGCTGCTTGTGTTAGGTACTGTTTCAAGTTCTTTGGTCTCTTATATGCGATAGCCGTGAGTCTTTTAGCATACGCACCCACGAGTTCTGGTGTTTTGTTCAACTCAACCAAATTGGCTAGTGGCTTGATGAACTTAGCTGGTGCCAACCAAATTCAAATCAGGTTTCTGCAGTCTCATTAAGGGTCTTCTATCTCGTATTCCTTTCCTGACTTGTAGTGCTGGGGAAGGTGCCGTTTGTATAGCAGATTGTGTAGTGTTTTGAAGTATTTTTTCATGTCACCTCCCATGCTATAGTTTAGCCAAGAGGGACCATCTTCGCCCCTGATGGGATGCTGGAACTTCGCGATGGAGTAGGCCTCCCTTTTTCGCTTCCCTTTCACTGTTTTCTTGTTGTCCAACCTCCATGTTCTGTGTGTATCTAAGGTGTCGTTTAGCTCCGGCAGGCCCGTGGAGAGTTTTTCTTCAAGTGTGTCCAAATTGTATTAAAAGTTCAGATTTTACAAGATCGCTTCATAAACAAGATTTGGTTTATACTTAGCAGTACAATTATATAGAACCACCGTTTGCAGTAATACTTACTAATGGTATGAAGAATTCCACACTTCGTAAAAATGTTTCAGGATAATTGTAACATTCAGCTCACTGCCCCAGGATAGTAGGACCACAACTATTTCGAACAAACTGTACTCTTCTTCCATGACTTCTAGTATTATTAGCTATCTCTTACAGTCTCGGTGATAAATGAAATTCAAGTTGGCCGTCAATTTCAGTCAGTAGACAGCCTGTTAAAGTTATTCGTAATTCTGTACAGAAACTAAGTCATTTATTTATATATGTTTATTTTATTCACATACATTTTTTGGAAAATAATTAATGTAGTAGGCCTCAGTGCTGGTTTCCTCTCGAAGCGAACTAATGCGTCTGCTGCACGCAATTACAAATAACTTTCAGTAATACATGTAAAAGTATATTATTGTTATGAAAATTAATAGTTTATGATTAGCGTCATTTTCCATTGAAGCATAAGTAATTATTATTAATTCTAGTTTAAATTGATATAACCTTAACATGTAATACTGTTATGTTCCTGGTGGTTGGTTCGGACTTCCTCCCTCGGAAGTAATTCGAATTTATGATCCGGATTCTAGTCCTGGTTATTCCTCGCACTGACAATGTTCTCCTCCGAGAAAAAGTCTCAAGCCCCCTCCGAAACAAATTTCTAGATACGTTCCTGTTTATCTGTATCTTAACATTTTAAGTATGCCTTGTAACATTAGACCTACATTTAGACAGTAGCTATGTTTTGAGAGCAAACTTCTATTCTGTTTCCATGCATTGGAGAACGTTTCTTACATGTTTGCCATAAAACCGGAGGAAAACGTGCACGCGCCCACTTGATCTCATTCCAACAGAAGCGAAGCGACAGCTAATTCTGAATTATTCATAATCCTACTCGGCAACTTCAAACATGTCTCCTTACTTTAATGATTTATTATTTTACACTAAGTAGCATCCACTTAACGTAATAACAAAATGTGAATGGCATAACAATCCAAGTTTATATGCATTTAATAACGCAACTCACGTTTATTATTAGAACAATTATTGTTAGAGATTGCTATACCTACAGACATAATGTCGCCAATTCATTCAATTTACAAACTTGTCCTAACATCGATGATTTTCTTTGAAATTCAACGGACAGAATGGATACAGAAAATGTCCATAGACGGATCTGCTTTTCAATTGAATACACGATCATACGCGTTTGATGGGGTAAATTATTTAGATGTAGTAATGCAACGTCGGATATAATGACGCAGGTTCAAATTCTTGTGTCAACCATTTTGATTGGAGATTTCTCTAAATCCCGCCAAAGGAATGTTCTTTTTACATCAAGAAGATATTTATCACGTTGTAAAAACAGTGTTCAGCCAGATTAGCTTGGTGTTCAAAGATAATGAGTCTCTTGCGCCTTTCAGAGCTGAAATTGAGACACTTCAGGTGACCCGGACATAGATAACCCGGTCCGGAACTTAACCATAATGACCCCATCTTGACCCAACAGGCTTGGTGACGCAGTCTTAACCTGCATAGACTTGGTCTTGTTCCTGTGGCTTGAATCTATCAGTAATGTAACTTGTTAGATTCACAAATTCTTTCAGAATAAACTTGCCAAGGAGGAAGCTATTTGCATACCTCGTGGGGGTATTTTTGTTTTCTCGGGGATATGAGACTATTTGCATATAGTATTAGTTATCACTATTGTTAGGAACTTTTCGGCTTTGCATTTATCATGCTCTGGGAGGTAACAGCCCCGTTTCCGGTCACGCCTGATTACTGGAAGAAACATTGTTGAAATTCAACCGCGTATAATAAGAAAAGAACTCTGCTTTGCTCTCCGGGTTGACGGGTCAGGTCGAGTCTCGAGCAGAGACCTAGTCCGAAACTTGACCATTTTAAGCTCTGCACCTTTTGATGGATCAATAGTAAAATTCCTTGGGATATGCCAGATAGATGTGTGTGATGGTGGAACACAATGGATTGCAGATTGTGAATAATCCGTACGTGACACGAAATGGAGCTTTCTGCAGAATATGTAAAAGCAATAGTATTCTGTCTATTTGAATGGGCGAATGGAAACGCAGCGTTGGGGAAACTATGGATAGCTTTTGGTGACAGTTGTAATGCACAGAGATCCTGCTATGAAAGGTACAGAAAATTCGCCAGCGGAAATCGTATGCGTGCAGAAGTGGTCAGTCCCCTGATGTTGATCATGTGGCACTGGAACAGTTGTTAAAGGACAGACCAGAGGTAACTTTGTGTGAGATAGCAGCAAAGATGAACACTTTTCATACCACTATATATGTCCATTTCCCTATCATGAGTATTTCAGTAAAATAAAAATTGACTCTCTCGTACATTCTCAGCAAGCCAAATGCCGACAAAGATGAGGTCGGTTGGCAGTCGGGGATAGACGGGGACCCCCCACTAGTAGTCAGGAAAATAGGGAAGGTGGGCGCGGACTCATAAGTGGCGTTTGTTCGTTGGACCATTTCCGCGCCGCGGTCGGTCCGCCGACTTGAAGGCATAGGGGCAAAACCCTGCCTATTCCCCGCCCGCCAACGCTGGCCCGCATGTCGGTCCGACTTTCGCCTATCAAAAGCCGCCGTCGGGCCAATGTCGCCTGACTTACTGGGTTGTTTCAAAGTCAGCTTCTGCATCGATCGTTAGCTGATTTTTTCATGAAAGTGAGAGACCAAAAAAAAACCCTTTCGTCACCGCCTTGTCACTGGGGATGAAAAGCAGATCTTTTATGTGAATATTACACAAAGGAAATAATAGACAAAAAGGGTTCACCATCCTCGACTCGTTGCACAGGCACATCTGAACGGAAGAAAGAGAATGCTCAGATAAAGATAAAAATTATTTGTATGGGCGGTAGCAGCACTGTGGCTTACGCCTGTCCCGAGGGATGCTCTGTTGTTGGTATGATTGTTGCAGTAAGATCCACTACAACGAACTCTTCCCACCAAATCATGGGACGTTGGCCCAACTGGGGAATTTGGTTAGCAAATGTTTTTAAAAATCGTAGCAAGGAGCCGACGTCGGGGAGCGAGTGCTGGGTGGTTACATCCTATGCCGGCAGGTCGGGAGACCGACGGCGGTGCGTAATATGGACCGACGACGAAACGCCACTTATGGGTTGGAGCCGGTCTTACCTCAACTATTTCCCGACTACTAGTCGGGGTCCTGTCTATCCCCGACTGCCACCCGACCAAAATTCCTGTCTTAGTCGGCATTTGAATTGCTGGGTTTCCACAAAACCAATCACAGCAGACACATACATGCAGCATCTGGACTGTCTGAAGGATAGAAAAACGTCCAGCTTTGGTTAATCGCCATGGGGTTATTGCTCATAAAGAAAGTATTTTTTCGCAACCTGTCTGAAGAACGCAAAATAAAATTTTTGACTGCGAGATTCTCCACCAACTACCTTGTTCACCAGACCGTGCCCCAGCCGATTTTTCTTTATTTCCTTTATTTCCACTTTTATTGCTAGAAGGACCTTTCGAATAACAGTGATGTAAAAAGGTGCTTCCAACAAGAGTTCTACCGCAATGAGACATACAAAACTATCTCCAGTGATAGGAAAAGATCATCAGCACCTATGGAGGTATGTTCATGATTGGGTTCAGTAAAATTGGCAGCAAGGGCATCGGCAGGGGGTAAAGGGGGCACTTGTCCCTGGACTTCATTCTTTATATCTTTTGCAATTCTATTGTATTTTAATATATTTTGCTGTATGCTTTTCACTGTAAGCATTTCATAAGTGGTAGTTGGGATACTGCTGTTAAATTTCCTTATTTATTCCGATATCATTTTAATCTATGTAATCACAAACAAAACAATTTATACCCAAAAAACGAACTTTGTAAAAAGATCAAAAGTAAAAACACGAACGGCATTACTGAACCATCACTTAACTTTTCTTTCTCTGAATTTTCTCTTTTTTGACAAAGTTCATTCACTGCAGTTCTTCTAGAAAGCAAATAGAAAACAAAAGAAGTCTCTCTCTCACACACAGAGACATACACACACAAACTTAAATACAAAGTGTATAAAGCACGAATAAGTCAATCGTAATACGCACATTCTTTTAAAGTAATAATTTAGAGGCCCTCATCTTATTATACATGAGTACTAACACCTAATTTTATTGTTTTAAATACTGAGCAAATCAAAAACAATATTGAAATTTTGAAGTGCCACCCATCTAATACTTATTAGCATTTATTAAATGAACTGTTTCAGATTTTGAAGCTAATTCTTCGATATATTAGAAGATCGAATCTCAGGACGTCATAGCCCACAATTTGAAATTTCTCATCAATAACAAGTAGCTTCAAATTATGGATTAGTTGATTTAATAGATATTAATAAGTATTATCTAACCAAATGTTTAAAAGTAACTTTTTGATTGCCATTTGAACATTATTTATAATTATATTATAAATGCAACCTAATTACCAAGGGTTCTTACAACGAATCTGAATTTGAATTTTTACAGGGCTTTAGGCAACTTTGGTCAAGCCGAATGGATGGTGATGGAAGAATTGGTGCAGTAAAAAAGTGGGAGGGAACGGTGTAACTCCCCGGACGGAGTACAACATAGCTCAGGCCAGACTAATATGTGACGTCCTACTAAGAAAGGACACGAGCGCACCCAGCAGACAGCTCCAATTTACTCTCACTGGCTGCACCGCCACTTAAATATCGTAACGCGACAAAAATCCTGGCCGGTACTGCCACAATAACGCACAAACGAGGCGCACAGTCCCACTGACTACTCCAGCAGGGTCAGATCCAATATTAAATATCAAATTTTCGAGGGAACACATAATCATCATCAGACGGAAAGGTGAGGCTGTATGCCAAAGGAAATAAGAAAAGGAAATGAAGTAGACATAAACAACAAGGGCAACTCAGGTCATCTAGAATATGGTAAATTAAACCGAGTAAAAGTCCTTGACATCATCCCTAAACAGGAAGACAAAAGTTTCCCAAGATAGATCTTTGTTCAAAATACTTCACATAGAAGTCAGGTGGGGTGATCGAAGGTAAGAATGAAACTGCCGGGAGAAGACACTGGAATATGAGGTCACCCCATTTTCCCGTCCTGCTAACGTGTATGCAATTTAATAATTGAAATAAAAAAGAAAAAGACTAATAAATTTGCATATAGTCTTTTGTATTCATCTTAGTTTAAATAATATAGCCATTGAATTTACAGTTAATCAAAAAGGAGAGTATACTATTTGGCGTGTATCTTGATCAGTTTATTAATACATGCATAATACATATAATTGTAATTCTAGATATGTATTTCATTATGTGATATTTTGATGAGAAATCGCAAAGAAAGAAATTGAATGTTAAGTTTTGTTGTTTGGTCATGGCGCGCAGAATCTACCGCTGTTGGTTCAGAAGACAACGAAAAGTACCCTTAGTCTCAACCACACAAAGACTCGAAACTTAAAAATATACTGGAATCTGGCGACGCCGAATCAACGATTTCTGGAACTATAAAAGAGCTACCGCAGGGTTTGGCGGGGGAATTCTTTGATAGATATTTTGTACGTCGAATGTCTTTTAAAAAAACATGCGGTGAAGTCAGCAACGAAACAGTGGCCTCGGATGGCCGATGCGAGAATTCTAAGTCGAGATTGAAGTATGAAGTAATTTGTAAAACAGAGAGTAGGTCTAAGAATGACTGATTACCAATTGATCGTTCGCCCTTGTTTCCACGTCTTTGTGAAAAATAGCAGTATTCAGCGACTCTCGGCTTGCCTTGAGATTGCTGTTTGCAACAACGCTACGTGTCAAGGAATTGGAAACGTCACCGGCGTGTATTGAACCCGTGGCCCGTTTCTAATGGAGAGAAACGCTGCCATTTCCCCCACCGTGACAGTATGTAATGTTCCGTACCTAGTTCGTCTTTAACTTTTATCTTTCTCACACTGCGAAATAATTCACGTTCTGTGATATAAGCAACAATTTCTGCGTATTATGAGACTAATGTTGTTATTATACCTGAAAGGGGTTGGGAAGTTCCCTGTGAAGCACAACTATGCTTAAGTTCGACGTCAACGAAGGTTTTGGTAAAATACAAATTAATTCAATGTTATTTAGCGATTCGCTTGTGAAATGGATTTCACTATTCCGAGGGTCGGGAGTTGACAACTTGTTTAATGTGCTAATATATTGAGGTACAATTAACGTAAGAATCGTTTAATAAGGAATTATTTGAGCATCGAGCAAACACAGCGAGAAGTAATGGCAAAAGCGTAAGAAGGTTTCATTTCAAAGAGAGAAGGTTTCAGTTCAAAATTACGCTTTCCGTTGATGTTCCAAATTTGTCTTTTTGCCAGCAATGGAGAGTTGGCAACATACAATTTATTTATTTATTTATTATTAAGTTTCAGATACAGCTTGAGTTGCCATTTTAGACAGAAACAAAATAACAATGCAACAAACTAAATAACTTCACTACAAACTAAATAACTTTGTTGAAATATAATCGAAAATATAATTGATAATTGAAAATATAATAAAATCACCCGTATGTTTCCCTAACTGTTGGTGGAGTGATTGTAAGTTCGAAGTTTCGTATTTTTTTATGAAAACTTCCATTGATGTTTGAAATTTGTACCTAATTTATATATTTTTACAACAATGGAACTCTGTCAACAATGTATATTTGGAATTATCAACATTTTGTCTGTACTTTCCTTAGTTATTAACAGAGTGTTAGTAAATTAAAATTTTCATTGTTCTGCGTTCAAAATTATGCTTTCCACTGTTGTCTTAATCTTGTATCTTTGGCTAACAATAGAGGTCTCCCAACAATGCATTCTTGGGAGTATGAAAGCCCGTACCTTTCCCCAGGTAATAGTGGAGTTCTCAATTGCTGAAAATTTTGTAGTTCTATGTTCAAAATTACGCTTTCCGTTGATGTTCGAAATTTGTCTTTTTGCCAACAATGGAGGCATCGCAACAATGTACAATTGAGAAAATAAAAAAATCGCCCTATGTTGCCCTAGGTATTTGGTGGAGTGATTCTAAGTTCGAAGTTTCGTAGTTCTTTGATGAAAACTACGGCTTCCATTGATCTTTGAAATTTGTACATAGTAGATATGTGAGATTGCAATGCCATCTAACGTCAGAGATTCACACTATTTCTAAGGGAAAAGGAACTTTAAGTTAATGATTAATGAAAAATGTGTTTTCAAATATAAGAGAAAGTTCATGATTTAGTGCTAAACGACATAATGTAATACATAAAGTGGAATAATTATAATATCTTGTTTAAAGTGAGTTTTGAAAAGATAAATGCATCAATTTCAGTTTAAAATTTGCGTTTGCTTTTAAAAGATCTAAAAATGTTCTTTTCAAATTATCAAAATTTATTTAGTGGTAAAATGTCACCATACTCTGATAAATGAAAAAGAGAAATAGTGTAGCTATACAATGTGATAGCTAATTCAGCCTCAAACGAATGTTAGTGAAGCTACACTATTGGACTCTGGAGCGGTGTTTGCTTTTATAAGTTCTGAGAAAGTAAGAAAATTATTATATCTTCATTATATAGTTGATGATAAATCTGTATTTTCTTAACTTTGTAACGGTGTCAAAAATATATTTTAAAATGTCTAATTACTTCTCGTATATTTTAATCAGATGCAATAACAACAGTACCAAACACTGCAAATGAATTTTTAATCTGAAAATTGTGTTGCTCTTCATATTACCAAATGAGTTACATTCCACAGAAATCAATACCAGTACATAATGTACCGTGAACCACATCGGAACCCTTCTATATTATATAAATTCACTTTTGTAGCCTGACAGGTAATTGCATCGTTTGAGCTACGACTCTATAAACAACCGCGAAGGCTCCGAAGAAGTCCCTTGATAACATTCCATACACACAAACATTAATTTTTATATAATAGGTTAAACAGCAGAAAAGCAATATCTTGGTTTGTTGAACAATATCTTTAGCTTCGTGAGGGACGGAAACAAACAACGCAACGATGGCTAAGTAATAAAATCGAAGCAAATACTAACCACTACAGTAATGAGAAACGCAACGCCACATGGGGGTTCAAAAACAAAAAGCTAGAATATATGACACACAAGATTCAGGAGATAGTGGGAAATGGCAATACAAAGGGGTAAACTAGAAAAGGTTACCAACCTAGATTAGGGATGGTTAGAAGTGAACGCGGAGATCTTCAAGCGGATCCGACTAAAATTATCGATGTATGGAAACATTGCTTAAACAAACTTCTTAATGTACACAACTGAGAAAAAACAGAGGAATTTAAAATGTATATAGAATAACAGTGAATACCGGAATCTACGGACAGCGAGGTCGAAATGTAGGCAAAGAAATTGAAATTTCTAATCACCAGAAATAGACAATATTCCAGCGAAAGAAATTAAAGCAGAAGGAACGGCACTAATCAAGAAACTGCATGAATTGTGGAGCTTATTATCAAAACGTCTCTTGTCCAAAAGCTATAAATGTTGAGAAATCAAGAAAAAACACTTGTCATACATTTCTTATTTTTCAATCATAGGGAAAATCTGCACCCATGAATATCTTAGAAATAGTTCTATAAGTTTTAAGTTACCAAGATGTCCCATTTTTGTAAAATAATTATAATAAAAAATAAAATAATATTCAATTGTTACTGTTAATTACTGTTTCTATACGCTTCTTTTGATAATTAAAAGATTTAACAGGCGTTCTGGATTCATTAAACATTGCTAATATATTAGAAAATAACTAAATGAACTAAATCATGCCAATATCTCAATTTTACACTTTTGTGGACAATGGACGTTTTGATAATAAGCTCCACAATTGATCAGTGCTATAGGAGAAAGGAGGAGCTTCCACAGGAATGGAAAACCTCAGTAATAGTTTCGGTTTATAAAAAGGAGATAAATCGAACTGTAATAATTATCGCAGAATCTCATTAGTCCCAACATGTTACAAAGTATTGAGAAATATACTGCTAACTTCACTCAGCGTGCGTATACGTAGATGATATAATTGGAGATCACCAATGTGGATTTAAAAGAAACAGATCCACGTTGGAGCAGATTTTCGCCTTAAGGCAAACCTTAGAGAAGAAATGGGAATACAATGGGACTGTTTATTGATTTTACGAAAGCATATGACTCTATCAAAAGGGTTAAACGATACAATATCCTGGTGCAATTTGGAATTCCGAAAACACTGGTTCAACTAGTATGTGCCTCAGCGACCCGATAACCAGAGTACGGATACGTAATGATATATTAGATAGTTTCGAGATTCGCAACGGATTGAAACGAGGTAAAGCCTTGTCACCATTACTGTTTTACTTTGCTTTAGAATATGCGATTTAAAAAGTAAAAGAGCACAAAAATGTATTAACATTGAATGGCTTCAACCAACTGTTCGTATATGCGGATAATGCACATTTAATAGGGGACGATGTAGATGCACTATAAAGTAACACCGACATCTTAATAGAAGCATACGATGAGATAGGTCTACATATTAACATAGAGAAAACAAAATGCATGATAACAAGCCGAAACATTGGCAATGAAGGAAACAGATACATAAGAATTAAGAATGAGAACATAGAGAAAGTAAACAAATTAAAATACTTAGGAGCATATGTAACAAGCAAAAACGAGGTAACTGAAGAAATAAAAAGTCGTTTAGTATCGGGCAACGCATGTTCGTACTCTGTCCAGAAACTCTTAACCTCGCGATTAATATCAAGAAAGTTAACATTGCAAATATACAGAACGGTTAGTCTGCCGTTCTAATGGTTGTGAAATTAGTAGTACAACTCTAGCAGATTAACACAAATTACGAGTGTTTGAAAATAATGTCTTGAGAAAGATATACTCGCCGAGACGGGACGAGATGACTGGGAAATGGAGGAGACTGCATAATGAAGAACTTCACCGACTTCACGACTCACTCGATGTTGTAAGAATAATGAAATGGGATGACTAAGGTGGGCAGGTCATGTAGTTTAGATGAGGGAAAACGAAGGTTATAGTCCATCTTTGTTGGTAAGCCGGATGGAAAGAGACCATTAGGAAGGACCATTCTCTCCACGACGACGTTGAGAGAATAGTATTAAAAAGGATCTTCGCAAAGTAGGTTGATGAAAACTGGATTGATCTTGCTCAGGATAGAATTCTATAGACAAATTTTGTTACTGCGGCGATGAATTTGCGAGTTCCGTAAGTCATACAGTAATTTAGTAGGTAAGTAAGGTTGGCAACACTGACAACTGAAGTACTTAGGGAGGATAACATCCACAGTATTTTGTCTATTGTGTCGAATAATGTCTATTATGCTAAATTTGGTGCGGATATATATAAAGCTATGCAAACAAGTGGAAATATTGAATTTTAAAAATGAATTGGCAACATTGACATGCTACATAAATCATCACGGTTCTGCAGCTATGAACTAGTCTATACAAGACCTTTCCAATGACACCTCAACCACCTCTCTTTACTTTGTGGTTCCTGAGATTTATTTCTGAGAACATACAGACAGACAGATGGACGGACTTAGCGGGGTTATAAGGTCCCTTTGTGTTAGCTACGCCACAAACGGACTTAATACTAAGGGTATGACCTTCCTGAATGATAATTTTATGATTTACTCTATGTGCATGAAACATTTTTCATAAAATATACCATTGTTTGAAAACAAATGTTAAAAACAAAAAACTTTTTTCTTGGTGGCCATAGCACCCTCCGGAGAAAGGGTGGGGCATACAAGTTATGTCTGGATGTTTTTTTAACAAGATTATGCTGGAGATAGTCTGTGCAAAGTTTCATGCTGGTATCCAAATATGAATTATCCTTCACAAATTTTATACTAACAGAATGCACTACCAGACAAATCCCATGAGGAAAAATAAGTAAAGCTTTCTGTTAAAAATTACATGTTTATCTCTGAAACGTCTGTTGTGGAGAAAAAAAGTAGCCAATCGAAGAAAAAGAAAGGAAAGTGAGAAGGACATTTCATTGCAATTTTATACAGTCATCCGTCTAATTTGTGTCTTTTCTTTTTTTTTATCAAGAATTCGCAAAAACAAAACAAAACAAAATATTTTGATAACTACAAATAGAAGTGCGTGCGTAGGTGTGCGTGCTTGATTGGGGAATCACGGAAATGCAGACCTTGAGAAATTTCTCAGAAACATTTAGAAATCGAATCGTTTTTGGTCTCACTTCCTGCTTCTTCTGAATTAACCGTCATAATTATTATTTGCTGAAGAAGAAAAATAAATCATGCTATATTCTTGCCTCTTTGTTTCATCTGGAGCAGATTTCTTGGAAATAAAACTTAAGATCTATTTGAACGTGAGTGCCTGTAGCCGATAAACGTCAGCTACACTTGTATTTGGGAACTGGAGGACTACAATGACACATAGAGAGAAGACCATATCACGTTTCTTTTCTTTGGTAATAAGTTACTTGTATAAACAAGTGTAAAAGTTTTACTGTCTATACCAGGAAATATATCATTAGGAAATATAGATGCAATTTAGAAGTTACATACTTAAATAATTACTGGGAATTTGGGAAAAAAATTAAAGCAACACAAAAATTGGTGTAGTTGTCAAATATAGAAATTAAATATACATGAACTTCCTATCTGAGAAAAAAATCAATTCCCAGGGCTCTGTATTTTTAAAAGACTTTTGCTTCATTTCCTCTTTGTGTTCAAAATAGGTCTAATACAATATTCAATTGAAAATTTATTCTTACTTTCAAATTATATCTTAATTTCTTGTTATTACACAAATGTCCAAGGGAATAAAGGTGTTTCGAAACAAGTTCGAGGAAGAAAAGTTGATCACTGGACTCATCAAGAATCGCACGAATACTTAATATCTAATGTAGTGATCGTGAAAGGTGTGAGTTCCCTAGCATAGAAGTATGTCGTCAAATTGTATGGTTCCAGGAGAAAATCAGCAATTCTTTTTTTTTTTATCAAAATCGTAGAATAAGAAGAAATATAAGAACAAGGATTAAACATTTTTGGCAATTCTATTAATACAAGACGAAAATATTTTTGAGAATCCTTCATTACTAAAGCATTATTCTTACGTTGAAGGATAAAAACATGACCTGACGTCACAGGTTCGCATCCCGCCTGGGTCATGGATGCTTGTAGATTTTAACAAGTATTGTACTAGTGTAATAGAGACGGACCGAAGTACAGAAAGTTACTGGCCCATATAAAATAAAGTTTATTTTATTGAACACTACGAAAACAAAAACCTTCATAACCTATTTTTTCAGTGCCACAAACTAAACTGTAAAACTGATGGTACTTAATCATGAACACCGTAATGCTTATTAATTTTTCTCCATAATATAAATTTGATTTTATTTATTTCTTAAAAGACAAAGGATAATTTTCCTTGGATAAAAGGATGGTCATAATCATTTGAGTTCTCACAAACTTAAAAATAAACTGCATTTCAGGCGGAATCTAAAAAGCACAAAACGAAATTTAGACTTGAAAAATGTTTATTCTTGAGATCATCAACTAAGTCGCTCCGTTTTAAGGAAATCGAAGGGTTATCGATATAAAAATATGCGTCAACATGACAACACGCGCTGATCGCATAGAGTGATTTACGCAGACCGGTGAAGCCTTCGTTTGTTATGGAATTAAAATTCTTAATTCAGTGAAAGAAATCTGTAAAAATCGAATTTATTTACATAGAATGAATTTAGATGCTTTGGAAAAGCGTCTTTATTTCTTAGTGAATTAAATAATTAGACGCGGCATTTTATTGCTGCAATAAAAAGTTAAACATTTTGAACTTTATCGTTCTTTTGAAACATTTAAGTGTCGAAGAGAGCAATTACGCACGTGTGTGTGTACAGTGACGTTGCGTCTTTAGTCGCAACGTGTAAATGCTCCAATGCTTAACGGATTTGCCAGCGATAAAAAAAAATGGCTATCTCAAGCGTCAAATCCAGCAAATAGATGCAATTAAAAATAACGCAAACATCTAAAGTCGCTTTGTGTAAATCACCCTTAACTGAACTCGCGACGATGATTGGTTTATATCGTATTGCAAAGATTCTGGAGCATTCGAAACCTTTCTCGCACTACTATTAACCTAATCGATCTTCATAGGATTAACGCTTCCAACGCAGTTTTGCCATTTACTTTATGGGTGAGCCATAATTTCACATACAGCAAACAGCGTGCTGCGATCTAAAGATAGTTTGAAACCTACTCCGCTAATGCATTGAGTTCTGCTTGATTTGTGGAGAAAAACAACTTGAGAAAACACGGAAAGCTGTAAGTGAACTCAGCTTTACACAGTAGCTACTTTAACATTTCCTTTGAAGGGAAAATTCAGGTTACTTCTTTTAGGGTAAGCACGCACTGGTGATTAAATATTGAGAGATAAAAATATCACTTCATTAAGCATCCACTAAAATTGTTAGGTTCCGCGCACTAGGAATCTTGAGTTGCTTAGGATCGAAATGGATTTCAAATAAATGGCTGCAGGTTGTACTCTAATTTCGTATAAAATCTTTGTAAACTTCGCATTTTTGGGTCAGTTTAGTAACTAATAACTTCGGCCCCTCTCGATTCCACTAGATGTTAAGTCTCTAAAATAAACAAACATCGACGCCCTAGCCGGGATTCAATCCCAGGACCTTTGGAGACGCTAACGTGACGCCTGAGATCACACGGCTACTGCGGTCGGCTGCTTTGATATTAAGTTGAACGAGAAAACATAAAAAGAAAAGTCATTAAGTTCATCCAATAGCAAGCCAGAGACTTTTAGATGGGCAGTTTTATAAACTTGTTGCATCTTTGAATTTGAATTTATTTATAGTATTTTGGCATCTTTATCTCATGCCGGGATATGGGTAGGTAGAGGATGGAGAAGGTATCTGCCAAGTACTTAAGGTACCATCCCAAGAATTCGTCTGGTGAAATTCGAGGAAAACCCTGGAAAACCTGTCAGGATGGTCGACCGTGGAGCTTATCCGTACAAATCCGAAGTTCGTGGCGTTATTGCCTGGACCATGGTGACTGGTTTTGGCATCTTTAAGATATGATAAGAAGTTCTTCAATCATTTCGGGATAAGCATAGATAGAAATATTCTATAAATTGTTATTTGCTCTTGGTTATAGTATCTCTTACTAAAGCACTACTTTTCGACTGACTATAGAAGCGTATACCACCACAAGACAGACCGGCCGAAACATTAAAACACCAGGATATTGCTGACTTACAACAATTACTTCACGAAATAATTTTGAGAGAATTTTACAATGATAACTAAGGCATAACACTGAAGATGTAACATAAAATAACAATCCATAATTATATGTTTGGACACAAAATATACATATCTTCTTATATCAAAATTTCACTTCCATGTTTCTGTATTTTGTCTACTTGCTTTTTGTTCTATTTTACTTCAACAATAAACGATTACATACTTCTGTCGCAAAACATACTAGCTAATGAATAAATTACTTCTTACTGTTCAATTATTTGTATCAACTATTTTCTGAAGGTACAATCCGCAGTCACCGAATTGAGCAATTCAGTTGCAGTGCGCATAATGGGTTTAAACACATGTGTTGTATTTCAGCAAGCGATAGTCCCATTAGCTCCGAAATAGAGCGTGTTCCATTTTTTCACGGTAATTTTAAAATTGCCAGTGAGCGCGCTGTCACATAGAAGTATGTGTTTCATTTTCGTAATTAAAAAGTCACCCGGAAGAAGTTGCTAGTGCGCGCTAAGTAGAGACTGCGGCTTGTACCTTTAGAAAGAAATAATTACAAATAATTAAACAATAAGAGGTAATTTATTCATTAAGTGCTGTGTCTTGCAACACAAATATGTAATTGTTAATTGTTATTTTGAATCAAATTCAGTACGTAACTAGCGAGTTACTGGAACTCATACAAGGGAGAGGGCGCCACACTGTCAAACGCATTTTTTAAAGTAATTTGGCCTGGAGGTCCGTATCTCACACTATAATTGTCAGTCTGTGAGAGAGTCCTTTACATAATGTACAGTATGAAGTATTATTTATGTAATTATTTGCTATTTAGATAAGTCATTGAAATGCATAACGCGTGAATAGTAAATGTTAATGGGTTAAAATTTAATATTATTACTACATATTTCTGTCAACTGATGTAAATTACAATTTTTGTAAGGTATGAAACCTGTGTGTCTGTAATAATAGCATACTCGATATGTTTGCAAATGCATGATCATTCAATGTATTACGATAAATATTACTAAGCAAGCACCCGAGTGACGTAATGAAAAGGCCTAAATCTTTTTGTGTGATGCTTTTATACTTTTGCTTGTCACAACTAAAAGGATGAAAAAGAACAGAAAAGAAGATCTGTTCCTTTTTTAAATCGTCGCCGCACCGTTTCGTATACCTAAGTATGAAGGAGAGAGAGAGAGAGGATGCAACCATCGTTTTGATCCTCTTTTTAGTTTTTATTGTTTCTTTAACGGGCAACAGAGGGAAACATAAAAAAGGGCCGGGTGACGTTTCGTCCAAAGACATTTTGTCCATACGACATTTAGTCCAGGGATATTTAGTCCATAGACATTTCGTCCATTGACATTTCGTCCACAAGACATTTCGTCCAACGGATTTTTCGTCCACAAGACATTTCGTCCAACAGATTTTTCGTCCACAAGACATTTCGTCCAACAGAATTTTCGTCCACAAGACATTTCGTCCAATCGACTTTTGGTCCAACAGATTTTTCGTCCAGAAGAAATTTCGTCCAATCGACTTTTCGTCCAACGGATTTTTCGTCCACAAGACATTTGGTCCAACGGATTTTTCGTCCACAGGACATTTCGTCCAGTCGACTTTTAGTCCAAAGGATTTTTCGTCCAATCCATCAATCCACATACTACACTCTCATCCATATAAATTCACAGGCCAAACTACTGAAGCTACAAACACCAAATTTGGTACGAAGGTGTAGGACCATGAGTAGGTAAAGGAAAAAATCCGACATTTTGGAAAAGCCGCCATCTTGGATCCAAAATGGCCGCTAAACCCATTGTTGTATACAATAGAGCCTAAACGGCTGGGGCTATTGAATTGAAATTTGGAATGATGGTACATTATTGCTAGTAGGTAATGAAAATATTTTCGAATGTTGTAAAAGTCGACATCTTGGATCCAAAATGGCCGCCAAACCCATTGTTGTATAGAATAGAGAGCTTAAACTACTGGGGCTATTGAATTGAAATTTGGTACAGAGGTACATTATCAATAGTAGATTAATATAATATTGCACAATTTACCCAAATACGCCATCTTGTATCCAAAACGGCAGACTTAAAATTTCATTTTCCACAACCTTTGAGGTAGAAGCACGAAATTTAACATAAAGCTTTATCATAAGTAGTAGTTTAGGAAAATAATAAAATGTTTTGGGAAAGTCGCCATCTT
>JAGDQP010013371.1:0-22272 GCA_022664845.1 Lepisma saccharinum
TCATCACTTAAAGCAATAACTGTATAACTAGTGTAAAAAGATGAAAAATAAGAGGCAAAAAGACTCTTGGACATTATAGGCACGTATACCCTCGTATTGCACTTTGTCAGGAACCCTTTTCTGTTTAGATTTTCTTGATAGGAATTTCCCAAGATACTGAGGTTTCGTACTAAATTCACTATCCAAGTTTAACAAATATTCCTTATACCTGGATTTCTGTAACTTTTTTAATTCACACCTTTTCACACTAAATTCAAGGTAATCTGATTGCATACTAGATCGTTTCAATTTCCTGTGCGAACGTAACTTAGCTTTGAATGCTCTAATAAGATCCATAACATACCATACTGGAAATTTATTTGCAACTTTCATAAATTTCGGAACATTGTCCATAACTGCGGCAGTTAGTAGACTATAAAAACATTCACACATTTCATTGCCATCGATCTCAGATTCTATTATATTCCATGGAGTTACAAGTAAAATATTTATGAAGTCTGACATATTTATCTTATTCCATGCAAACACTTCTCTTAGAGATGGAAGATTTTTTTTCACTAGTTGTGGTAAGTCTAGAATACAGCGCAATCCAGCATGATCTGACTTAACAGCCGACTCGTGATACATCACTTGGGGTTGACAAACATTCCCGTAAGTAAACACAAGATCGAGATATCTGTCATTACGAGTGGGCAATAAGTTTTGTTGACTTAACTTTGTTTTGTCTATTAGATACACAAACTCACGGTTGATATTACAGTTTCGTTGTAAAACGGGAATAACGCTGAATGGGGTTTACTTATCATTTACCCAGGTTATATCAGTAAAGTTAAAATCTCCTAGCAATACAAGCGAATCATTATCATTCATTTTGATTGAATGCTAATAATCAAGTCATGTAATTTATTGATTTCGATAATCGATGGAGGGGGTGGAATGTAAACAGAGCCAATGAACAGCTCTAAGTTATGTTTCATGTCAACAGATACCCACAAGATTTCAATAGCAGTTTCGTAATTTTGTATCCTATTAGTACTAAACCTAGAGTCTACAGCTATTAACACATCACCATGTGTATAATTTCTTTCATCTACTCTGTCATTTCTAAATATGTGATACCGTTCATTAAATATTTCACTATCAAACACGCCTGAGTGAAGCTATGTTTCTGTCACACAAATGGCACTAAATCCACAATCACCTTCAAATGCTGAGTTAAAGGTATCTAATTTCCTATTATTTATACTCATAGCGTTATGATAATAAATCTCAAAATTGGTTGTACGAATTAATAGATCCTGGATTTACATGAATATCGTTCGACAACAGAAGGATTCCTAACAATTTCGTTAGTGAATATGAGTTGACGGATATCCGCTTTTTCCTGCGAATAGCTTTGAACTCTCTATGATGCTAACAATGAAATACATCTTTTTGAACACATCCAATTTACAGCATTGTTATATAAGAGTGATTTAGAACTATTCTTATACATATTTATTACTCAAGCAATTAAATACACCAATTGCAATAATGCCACATACGATTATTAAGAGAAACAGGGTGCTTTCCAGGCACCTACGTCCACACTGCGCCATTTTGATTTATCACTGCTGAACAACACACAAAGCTAATAGAGACTTTACCAAAGTATTAAAAGTTGTCACAAATCGGGGCTCTATCCAACAACTTTACCGCAGACTTGATTAACTCGTTTATTATTCCTGTTACTACAATTTAAATTTTTCGTTAAACACTGATTCACATACATAATATATACACACAGGGTGCACGGTATAACCAAGTCACCATGTCTTGGAATTACTGATTTTGCACATTCACATGTCACAACTTGTTGCTTTATTGACGCAACATAGAGAGCTAGAAAATATACCAATATTTGCATACAGTTCATTCATTTTCTGGTGGATGTCAAAATCGACAGAATTATAGCTTCGACGACGGGTAAACAATTGACGTTGACTAATGACAGATTTTTGACGGAGATTTGCGCTGATAAGATTTTTTTTTTTTTTTAATGTTTATTTTCTTTCAATTTAGGCCTATATTTGGCGCTGGTGATCATATGACTCTATCTCTATTCTTCATATCAACTATTTCCTTGTAAATATAGAGTATCGTAATTGAAATTGGTTTTCTTTTATATTGTATTATCTTTTAAAGTTTTGACGAAGTTTGACGGATTTTAAGATCTGGGCTTGACGGGAAAAAACACTATGTGTTCGCAACACTGTACATAAGATCACATGCAAGGAGAAAAATTAATGGCGGAAGTTTGGCTTCCCCTGTGTCCTTGAGAAAGCAAATTAATTTCTGTACGTCCTAATGGTGATGTAAAACTAAGAAACAAATGTGTTTAGGGTATGCCACAAGTTTGTAGAGCTCTGGAAAAATACTGACTACTCGGGAATAGCATTAACACTGTCACTGGAGAGAGTCAATTTTCATCATTGGTTACTGCTGGAAGAAGCGGGTGGTTGCCATGTTGGTAGTTGTAGTTGTAGGAGAATTCAGAGTACGATCAACCGATCAGCAGCAGGCAGTGGCTGTTCTCCGTAATAAAAATTGTAACCTTTAAGTTCAGAAAAGTGTTACTAATAATCAATCCTGACTTCGTGACTTACCGTTCGTAGCTGCAAAAGTGCATATCATACACCAGACACATTACAGAGCACTATATACAGTACAAGGCTGCTCCATAAATAGACAAAACACACAAACAAAATAACGATAACAACAAAGCACTAAACGCACGGGAAAACCATGGCTGACAAGGGCACACTAACATCACGAAGGCGCATTTTACATTTTTACTGATTTCACGGCCCACCGTAAACAAATTACAAGTAGATACATATGAAATTGCACACTGAATATTCACGCACACGCTGGTATACAATAAATACTGAATGCACGGCTAAAACCAAATCAATTCGTATTCCTTTCAATGGTGATGTATCACTTGTTGGTTTCTTATTTGTAATGCGATGTTCAACTCAGTCACTACGATATTTCGTGCACATAGTTGCACTTAGTCATGTGTAGAGGAAGAGAGCGAAGTGCCCGTGTTCACAAAGCACAAGACTGAAGAGACAGTGGCGACATGTAGCGGACCAGCCATCAAGCTTGGAGAACAACTGACTGGTGTACCGCGTATATATAAGCTGCTTGGAACAATTTACAACTGAATAGCGTGTAAGTACAGGGTGGGATCGTTGTCCATTTGGGTTGAAAATCTGGTTACATCTTTCATGTGCATGACTTTAAGATTAGTTACTTCCATTTTTAAGGTTTCATTTTCTTTTTCCAGTACTTTTCTGTTATTTGCTAGGAATTCATCCTCTCCTTCAAGTCTAGCTATTTCTGGTTGTAGTTGTTGCAGTTGGTTTGTCTCCAGGGCAGTTGTAGGTTCTCTACCCATCCTTAACTGATGATTTTCCTCAATTTGGTCTTGAATCTGTTTCCTAAGTTCATATACACCTCCTTGCAATTTGGAAACCATTATAGCCCAGCTAACCAACAAATTTTCCATGGATTTCATCTTGTTTGCACCTATTTTCGATGCATCAAAGTGATTCTTCAGAAATTTAACGTCCTCATCCTACATATCCTTTGGATTTGCCATTAGGTCATCCATGTCAGAAATTTGTTGAACTTGCATCACCCCAAACTGCGACCTTTGCCCTTCCTGGGATCCCGCTAAGGTTGCATCACACAACAAGACGTTCACTTCCTTTTCCTCTTCACTTTTTCCATCATCTGTGGTCGTCTTATGGGATTGCTTCGCTCTTCCTTCATTGTTACCATCGCTACGGACTCTCTTCTTCTTTCTCCTTAACTTGAAAATACTATCTTCACTTTTGCTATCAGAGCTATATTCCTTTTACGAAAACGAGTATTTGCGCGACACTGAGTCACGACGGCTGTTAATGATAATTTACGATTTTCCTCGCGAGAGCGAATCATATATAACCGTATTTACAGCTATTTATCACTCCTTGCCTTTCCGCCGTGGCTGTTATGCAACCATCTCTCTGATATTGTACAGCCAAGATGTTCTCACACCTCTTTCGCTCCTTTTTTTAATAACTTTTAAGATATTTAACCAATTTAAGTTCCGTCTTCACTAACACCCCCTTAAAGGATCACCCTAGCCGAAATCATAATCGCTCCACACTCACACTCAACTGTTTTCCCGAAGATCTCAGAATATTTTAGGATGCTCAAAGTTTCTCCAAATTTACGCGTGTTGGGCTATGCAACCACAATGTTCTTTAGGTATAGCGGGTTGCGCAAACCCCTGAAAATGTTGGCGTTCCAATACCGCAAGTAGTACCACATACACACACAAAGTTCTAAGTCCAAACTTCCTTCCGCCGAGAAATGTTTACGTGTCTGTTTTTATCTTTAAATTCAACGCATTAGCCATGCATTTACACTAGACATGCAAGTCACTTGTATTGATTTTTATTAATAACTTTTTCAGCAACTAACGTATTACAAAACTAATTTGTCTTTATTAAAAGTGCTTACATTTGTCTTTATGATGGTATATTACACTGCACTAAACTTTCAGTTCCTCCCGACTCCACCGGGCTTCCAGACAGAACTCAAGAAAGAACACATCTTTCCTCCACAATCACACAACCCAATCGAATGGTGATATTGATAACTTCCTGTAATGAAAGTGGCCTATCTAGACCGCAAGTAAAATTTAGTTATCTTGAAAGCTGCCATATTGAATGTAGGCTGAGAATTTGTATAGGGAACAGGGTCATGTAAGCTTGTGATGTTAGTTTTCATCTTTGTTTATTTGTTTAGAAGATAATTACTCTGGAATTTTGGATTTTGCGAATCCAGTTGTTTGTCATTCTGTTGCTCCAGTTGGTCCTTAGTCGTGATGCTTTAGAATGAAGAAACACATTTAGTAGCAACTGTTCGTTTGTTATTAATACCCGATGACTAATTTATAATAATTCTTTATTTGAGGATCAGACATGTGAACTAAAGATCCAGCTCACGTGGTCCAATGGATAGTGTGTTGGACTTCGAATTGGCAATGGGGAGACACGTGGCTTCGAATCCCACGGGCGTCCATCGTGACAGGGCTTTCCATGATTTCTTATATTTTCCCCAGGCTAATGCTGGAATAGTGCCTTAACTAAAGTTCTGGCCAACTCCTTCCCACATTCTCTTCCCTCTCCTATGCTGGTCTGAGTCAGAGATGCGAAAAGGTCATAAATACATTCAAATTCAGAATGACAATGTGAACCAGAGCGATGTGGAAATAAGAACTACTTGTACTTACTGCCAGCAGAACTAATGGATTTCCTCTTTAATCGGTGGCATGCTTACTGTGGGACTTTTGCTATTGACGCTTTTACGAAATTGATACTGTAGATATCAGTGTGAGAAAAAAAGACGGCATTGTTTGTGAATGGGCTATTAATGAAGTGCAACAAACAGGAAAGTGCTAGCGAATGTAGTGAAGGACAACAGTAAGTGTAATGAGACAGCCAGCCTTAATTATGGCTGATTGCACTCCATCAGATATTGTTGACATGTTTCTTACTCTCCGCGAATGTCAAGGAAGATATCGTGCTAGAGTGCATCATGCTCATTAACCAAATCGGCAACATCCAGATTATACAGTGATTCGAGATCTTGAGCGACGAGCTTGTGCCGGTCACTTGACACGCCTATTATAATGATGTGCGTCTGCTTACCGTGGTAACATGTATTTTCCTAAATCCACATGTCAGCTTTCGGCAAATGGAACGGGAGATAGGTAGGTATTCCTAGATACACAGACTTGTCGAACAGCCATTACCATCCGTACCACATAACATTAACACAAGCAATTACCCCATACCATCAGAGAGCACGTGTAGCGTTTTACCAATGGGCAGAACGCATGATACAAAATGATGGTACTTTTTTATGTAATGTTTTCAGACGAAGCATCCTTTGAATATACTGGTAAGCTGAACAGACATAATTGTCATTACTGGTCCGACGTTAATGCCCATTGGGTGAGACAAATAGATTCACAGCATCTCTGGTGGGGCATTATTAATGGCCACCTCATAGGTCCATACATTTTCGATGGCATTGTTAACGGACAACACTTGCTCATGTTCCTACGAAATCAGCTGCCTCTTTTACTTGAGGATGTTGACTTGCAAACACGTCAGCGAATATGGATTCAGTTAGATGGGGAGGGGACACATTATGCACGAGATATACGGTGGACGAACCATGTCCGCGAGATCGCCTGATTTGACGCCGTGTGATTTGTGGGTCCTTTTTGAAGGACGTGGTCTACGAGAAGGAACCAACAACTAGAGAAGACATGATTGCGCGAATTCATACTGCTTGCAGAAACATACCATGAGCTGTATAATTAGCAGCTGTCACCCAGTTTCAGCAGAGACTTGCACTATGCATTCAAGCGAATGGAGGTATCTTTAAACATCCGCAGCAGGTACGTACAGTGGCGTTTCATCTATGTACAGTGCATCCTGTCGTTACAACCCAACCCTGTGTATCATACACGTTAAATGTAGTTCGTGCACCAGTGTTGCTTTTTCTTTCCTTGAAGATTCCTGGCATGCGTGTCATTCAGGGACGTCAGAGGGGAATTTCTACTTCTTATTTTTTTACATAGAGGGGGGAAGGATTAGCATAGTAGAGGGCCCCTGGAAAGCCTCAGTTACAATGGTCGTCCGTATGATTCGAATCCACATGTCTCCACATTGCCAATTCGAATTCCAACACACTATCCATTGGACCACGTGAGCTAAGCTTATATGTCTGATCCTCAAATAAAGAATTATAAATTAGTCATCGGGTATTAATAACAAACGAACAGCAGCTACTAAATTTGTTTCTTCATTCTAAAGCATCACGACTAAGGACCAACTGGAGCAACAGAATGACAAACAACTGGATTCGTAAAACCCAAAATTCCAGAGTAATTATCTTCTAAACAAATAAACAAAGATGAAAACTAACATCACAAGCTAGTCTCAAAGGATATGTTACATGACCCTGTTCCCTATACAAATTCTCGGCCTACATTCAGTATGGCGGCTTTCAAGATAACTAAATTTTACTTGCGGTCTAGATAGGCCACTTTCATCATTACTGGAAGTTATCAATATCACCACTCGATAGAGCATACACATGTACGAATTCTTTTATCTTCCCTAGCAGAGGTCTGAGAATCCAGCTGATTGATTAACATGACAACCATGTCTGTCTATCCGGATGACGAGCTTTAACTGCAATCACCATTGTATTGCTATCACAACTCATGAGCACGATATTGACCCTTTCATGTTGAGAGGTACGCTGAACCACTTGAAACAGCAAAATTCATGTTGAGAGGTACGCTGAACCACTTGAAACAGCAGAATGACAAATATTAAGCAAAATTAGTTTGTAATATGTCAAATTTCAGGTCCCTATCTTCTAAATAAATATACAAAGATGAAATCTGACTTCACATTTGAATTCCTGGGAACGAGCTAATGTAAAATAATATGTTACATGACCCTGTTCCCTATGCAAATACTCTACCTAAATCCAATATAATGAATTTCAAGATGGGCACCAAAACTGAAATTCCCCTAATCAAGTGCCCCTATTAGTACAGTAAAAATAGCATTGAACCTAGAACAAACTGCAATAGGATTTCTGACAGCGGTTTCTAGATGAAAAATGAGTGCTGAAAGCGATGGAACAAACTCTACCACTGTAACTCTATTCATAACTCCAATATGGCGGATTTTCCCAGGCTATCTATGTATGTCTGTAAGTTTGTTATCTCGTAAAGCCTAAACTACTTGAACGAGTTTAACAAATGACGTGTCTTTGGATTCGTATTGATTCAGAATGTGACCTAGGCTATATGCAGTCATGAAATAATAAATCCAACATGGCGGGAATTAACAACATAGAAGAAGTTTTTACAGGCTATCTATGTATGTCTGTAAGTTTGTTACCTCGCAAAGCCTAGACTATTTGAGCGATTTTAACAAATAAGGTGTCGTTGGATTCGCCTTGATCCATACTGTGTCATAAGCTATATGAAGCTATGAAATAGCTTCTTTGACGACAAACACTACCGTCAAATCCGAGGCATATCCTCGCTAGGTACGAGAATGGCACCTTCTTATGCTAATCTGTTGATGGGCAAGTTCGAACTGATTTCCTGCAAACTCAACCCTTGAATAAGTTTTTTTTTTATGTTATCCTGATGCCATGGATTCGTGATGAAACCTGTCTCAGGACATTCCTAGAACAGCTGAACCAATTCCGTGTTGTTGTGTTTACTTGGTCCATCTCTAGCAAAAGGTTCACATTCCCTGACGTGGACATCACTTTAGAAAACAACACCCTCACTATTTCCGTTCACATAAAACCTACCAACCATATGCAGTATTTACAGTACGCAGGTTTCCACCCTTACCACACCAAAAAGGTTTCCACCCTTACCACCTTTCTCCCTAACACTCAGAGGACAGCGCCTGAATTCCACCACCTCTGCTACTGAAACGTACAACCAACCCCTCCAGGAGGCTCTAGTCAACCGAGGTTACCCATCTAACCTTGTAACCAAACAGTTTCGCCGTGCATCCTCACACATTTAACCCACTCGAACCTCCAGCATTAATCTCAACCCGCCGGCGGACAACTCACCGGCTCTAATCACCAAGTTCCATCCTAAACTAACCAAGGTTAAACTGTACTCTCATTTCCACATTCTCGAATCTGATCCAAACTTAAGATCAGTATTCCTCAGCAAACAGAGATTAGTTTTTTCAGCATCCACCTAATGTTAGAAACATCTTGGTCCGTACGAATCCTTCTCGCCGCGACCCCAAAACGGTGCCCATATATGCATGAAACCCAGATGTAGGACCTGCTCCATTTTCATCACTTTTCCCACATTCACTATCAATACTGTTAGTGGCTGGTACACTCTAAATCCCAAGGGTACATGTCACACCCCTAATGTTATATACATCCTAACCTGCATGTTCTGTGATGACTTTTATGTGGGGGAAACAGGTTGTGCTCTTAACATTCTTATTAATAACAATCGTCACTTCTGTACTATCAACAAACCGGATGCCCCAGTCTCGTTACACACTGAGTCTCACAACACCAAATTTTATCTATCTTTCCTGGTTTCCATAAAACACATTTTACCCCTGCGACCAACACCTCAACACGCCGTCTGTGGGAGTTCACGTTTTTTCATGGTTTTAACGCGAAAATGTTTGTTGGCCATACATAACCTTCAATTAGACCAATTTGCTCTGCATTTTCAACACTTTTTCCTTCCACAAATCCATGCGCTATATAACAGTCAATTGTTCTCCAAACTTGAAGCGTCGTCCGTTACTTGGCGCCCCTGTCGTCTTAGCCTTTATTCTATCTTCACCTGTGCGTCTGTTACTCTCCGAGCAAGAAGAAGGTGAATTATGCAAGATTTCTGTACTTTTATAAGTGTTAGTGTGTGCGTGTGTTCACCTGTAGAACAACAAGCTGTAAGTTATCCTAATCCCTTTCTTTCTATCACAATTTAACCTGAAACTGCCCTTCCGGCTTTTCTTTTTCTTAGTGATATATATAATAAATCACAGCCATATTCAATCCACTAGTGGATGAGGCCTCTCCCCGAAGGGAGGAGTTGGTCTACTGCTCCCACGCTGACCAGACGGGTTGGGAGAGGAGAGCCGAAGCTCTCACTGTGATCGCCACTGTATTTTATTCACAGCAGCTCCCCAATTGTCCTCACGATGCTGGGTCAACACCGAAATTTTTGAGCCCCCACCGGGAATCGAACCCGGGACCGCTCGCACTGAAGTCGAGCGCGCTACCGACTAGGCTACGCAGGAGCTCAGTGATATATATATATATATATAGATATATGAGGTAAATTTATGATAAAAAGTAAGGAAAATACTTACAGCCTATTTGTTCCGTAGAAAAATAAACATATACACAACACTAATATTCACATATTTTTCTTGCAATATTTCGGTCTTAATACCGTAGACTTGCTGTTGAGGAAGAGATACGCACACATGTGTATGGAACAAAAGACTAGGACGACACAACCACACGTAGCGGACGGTGCATCGTTTGGAGAACAGTTGACTGCTGAATGGCGCGTGGAACAATTGACAACTGTACAGTGTGTAAGGCCGGGATAGGATAGTGGAAGGAAACGTTGAAAATGCAGTGAAAACCGGATTGAGTTATTGAAGGTTAAGTCCATTGTACTTTTTCGCGCTCAAACCATGAATAATGGCCCCCTCCCACAGATCTATGAGGTGCTGGTCATAGGTTGTAAAATGTGTATTATGACAACCAGGAAAGATAGGTCAAAATTGGTGGTGTGACACTCGGTGTGAAGGAGACTGGGGCATCCGGTTTGTTAATAGTGCAAAAGTGGCGATGGTTATTAACAGGAACGTTGAGAGGTCCACCTGTTTCCCCCATATAAAATTTATCACAAAATTTGCAGATTAGGTTGTATATAACATTAGAGGTGTTGCATGTACCCTTGGGATTTAGATTGTATCGGCGATTAGCAGTATTGTTACTGACTGTGGGATATGTGATGAAAATGGAGCAGGTCTTACATCTGGGTCTCATGCATTCATAGGCGCCGGTTTGGTGTGGTGGCGAGGAAGGATTTGTACGGACTAAGATATTTCTAAGATTAGTTGGATGTTGAAAAACTAGTCTCGGTTTGGTGGGGAATACTAATCTTGTGTCTGGGTCAGATTAGAGAATGTGGAAATGAGAGAGTAGTTCAGGATGGAACTGTGTGATTAGAACCGCTGGGTTTTGCGACATTAGGTTAGGAGTTGGTTGGTTGGCGGTTTGAGTGGATTTAATGTGTGAGGATGCACGGCGAATCTCTTTATATAAGCCTCCTGCGTAGCCTAGTCGGTAGCGGGCTCGACTTCAGTGCGAACGGTCCCGGGTTTGATTCCCGGTGGAGGCTCAAAATTTCGGTGTTGACCCAGCATCGTGAGGGCAATTGGAGAGCTGCTATGAATAAGAGACAGTGGCAATCACAGTTGAGAACTTCGTCTCTCCTCTTGCAACACGTGTGGTCAGCATGGGAACAGTAGACCACCTCCTCTCTCCGGGAGAGACCTTATCCATCGGCTGGCTGTGAATTATTTTATATATATATATATAACTAGTACAAAGGAACGCCGGGAAGGCAATTTAAGGTAAATTTTAGACAAATGAAGGAGAAAAAAGGTTTACTTGCAGCTTACTAACGCACTAGATCACACATATTCACATGTACACAAAAAAAAGTCACTATATTTCGTGCCTATGCACGTTTTCAAGTATAGAGGAAGAGAGCGAAGTTCACGTGTTCACAAAGTACAAGTTTGAAGAGACAGTGGCGACACGTAGCGGACAAAGTATCAAAACTGGAGAACAACTGACTGCCGTAGCGCATAGATTTCCGGAACTTGAAATAACTGTATAGCGTGTAAGTACAGGGTGGGATTGTGGATGGAAATGTGTTGAAAATGCAGAGGAAAAGGGAAGCTTAGAGTTCTTGAAGGTTAAGGCCAGGTTTTATTTTCGCGCTCAAACCATGAATAAAGGCATTCTCCCACAGACGGCGTGTTGAGGTACTGGTCGTAGGGGGTAAAATGTGGATTATGGCAACCAGGAAAGATAGATCAAAATTGGTATTGTGGGATTCGGTGTGCAAGGAAATTGTGGCGCCCTGTTTGTTGATAGTACAGAAGTGACGATGGTTATTAATTCGAATGTTAAGAGCACAACTTGTTTCCCCCACATAAAAGGCATCACATTGCAGGTTAGGATGTATATAACATTAGGGGTATGGCATGTACTCTTGGGATTGAGGGTGTACTGACCATTAGCAGTATTGATAGTGATTGTGGGAAAAGTGATGAGAATGGAACAGACCTTACATCTCAGAGACCCAGATGTCACAGATCCAGATGTAAGGTCTGTTCCATTTTCAACACATTTCCATCCACGATCCCACCTTGTACTTACACGCTATACAGCTATTATTTCAAGTTCCGGAAATCGACGCGCTACGGCAGTCAGTTGTTCTCCAATTTTGATGCTTCGTCCGGTACGTGTCGCCACTCTCTATTCAAACTTGTACTTTGTGAACACGTGAACTTCGCTCTCTTCCTTTCTACTTGAAAACGTGTAATACACGAAATATAGTGACTTTTTTTGTGTGTACATGTGAACATGTGTGATCTAGTGCGCTAGTAAGCTGTACTCGTAATATACCTTTTTTCTCCTTCATTTGTCCAAAATTTACCTTATATATATTTATATATGTAGGATTTAACTTACGCTAGTTTTTTCCGCAAAATGCGACAGACATTCCGATTTTGCGAAAGGATTCCACTTCGCAATAATGCTAAAGAGAATCTATGAGAGGAGGCGAGATTCTCAACGTGTAAGACAGCACTTATTTTTAACTCTTCTTGACATTATTTTATGAGACTAGCAGTTTATCACCCACGTGAGGCCCTCTTCCTTTAATCTACAAGGAGTGAAAAATAAATTTGAAGAGAAGATGGAAGGTAGGTCCTGTGTTTCAATAAGGCCTTGCATTTGAAGGTGGGATTCGCTTGCAGAGGGCTCTTTCTTTCAAATTCCGCCGTAAATATTTGTTCAGCCACTTCCAGCATTTGAGTATATGACTGATCCTTAATCCACTTATTGTATGCTTCAGAAGTTTATATTTACATGAATTTAGGATTTCTTTGTCATACGCCGCTTTCACATCAGTATTTCATTATGTTTAGTTGCAATTGCAGATTGACTTATTTTATTGAAAAAGAAAGCTTGAATTTAGTAGAATCTATTCATGGCTTTAGACGACTTTGGCTGAGGCCAAACAGAGCTCTATGCTTGTTGGGATAAAAATGGCCAAATCTATTATTGATTTCTCACTCGGCTTTTTACCATTTTATTAATTTATAATTTCAATATTCATTAGAAGTTGTCTTTCGATGTCACCTTTTTCTGTGTAGTAATGCCGAGAAGAGTTAGTCTGGTTAGGTTACATTTTTATACCTACTTGCAATCACTTGTGCAAACAAAAATTTCATGTATACTTCTCCCTTTAAAAAATGGTGAGCGAAGCGATGTAGGCCAAAGTTTAAAATATTTTGCGAACGGAATGTATCCAATTGGTTTGTTTGGCTTAAGTGTGAACTTAGTATTTAAGAGCAAAATACGCACGTAATTTTGAATAGATATTTACTATAGTCATCTACTATCTTTGCGTTAGTGTTCATCCGAAAGAAGCAGGATTTTCAAAACAAGTTTGGTCTCTGTACAGCCATTTACCCAGACTTCCTTTACAACTTCTTAACATCTCCTAATTAACTCCTAGATCTCCTAAATGTAAAATTTGTTCGTAGAGAACCCGTATCCGTAATGTAAGCCAGCGCCTAAATGAGCAAATAGAAACTGAATTCAGATTTGAGTTCAGAGACCTCGATTTGTCAGGTCGTTTACAATCTGTTGAGCCTACATCTTTGTGCTACGGTATCTTTGTGCTATATATGTACCCAGACTCTAAAGCAAGCTATAGCCTAAACAAATGCAGGTTTTCTAACTTCAGATTTTAGTTTAACGACTTTGATTTACTAGGCCGTTTTCATTCTGGTAGCATCAGTCTTCTTGTATGGTGCTTTAGAAACTTTCGTGAATTTTGACATATTTTACGTATTTTATTTTCCTCTCTCATATGTTATCATTTGGGCTGCCCTAACTTTATACGGTAAATTTCGTTTTATACTTATTTAGTTTGATTTTGTTTCATGTGTAGTAGAGTCTAGTGTTTTATTATTTTCTGAAGTAACATGGGAAGTGCGGCTTACAAACATTAGGATGCTACTAATGTTTTATAAAAAAAGTAAGATATGATTTCAGCAGGTCATGTACTTCTGCCGTATTTCTTTATTTCTTTCCTCCTCTTCCATCCGTAAGTAAGCTACGGTTACGCACAGATATTATTACCACTACTAATACTGTACTAATGATTTATTATTATTATCCACATACTATATAGCCCCATTGACACTCACCGATTCACTGACTAACCCATATAAATTCACAGGCCAAACTACTGGAGCTAGAAACACCAAATTGATATGAAAGTGTAGTGTAGGACCATGAGTAGGTAAAGGAAAAAATCCGACATTTTGAAAAAGTCTCCATCGTGGATCCAAAATGGCTGCCAAACACATTGTTTTATAGAATACACAGCCTAAACGGCTGCAGCTAGAAACACCAAATTTGGCATGAAGGCACATTATCATAATTAGGTTACGAAAATATTACACAATGTATCGAAAGACGCCATCTTAGATCCAACATAGCGGACTTAAAAATCCATTTTCGACACCGTTTTAGTTAAAGATACGAAATTTATAATAAAGATGCATTATGACTAGTAGTTTAGGAAAATATTACATTTTGGAAAAGTCACCATCCTGGATTCAAAATGGTCGCCCGAAAACCCATTTTGCACACCGTTTGAGCTAGATAAATTAAATATTACATGAAGGTGTACTATCAGAAGTAGGTCACGGCAATATAAGAAAACGTTAAAAAAAAGTCGCCATCTTTAATCCAAAATGGCCGCCCAAAAACCGAATTTTCAAACGATTGAAGCTAGAGAAACGAAGATTTGTATGAAGGTGTATGACCAAGAGTAGGTTACAATAAATTTATTTATTTATTATTAAGTTTCATATACAGCTGGAGTAGCCATTTTACACAGAAACTAAGTAACATTGCAACAAACTAAATAACATTACTACGAACTAAAAACATGAAATTAAATTTTAAACAACACTTAACACAGCAATTGATATCAATAACATGACGATAATAATATACAAGAGAAATAACTCAGATATTAGTATTTAGCGTTCGATGGAAAGTGTTTTCAGATCCGAAAATATCAATATTTGAATCAAGATTATTATACATAATTACTAGTCTGTGGAATAAGGAACGCTGCAGTATACTTAGCCTAGGCGTGGTACAATGAAGGAGGTTATTATTTCTGGTTATTCGCAAGGGAACACGGAAGTAAAATTTAGATAAAGATAAAAATGAATTGTATGGGCGGTAACAGCATATGGCTTAGGTCCTTCCCGTGTAAAATTTAGATATCAGCTCTCTAGTTCTAAGATTCCCGTTAAGTATCTTGTATAAGTTCATCAAATCTGCCAGCTTACGACGAGAAGAGAGAACGTGGAGACCAAGAACGGATAATAACTCTGGTTTGCTTAAGCTACGTACTGAAAGTATTGTTATTTTCACTATAGCAAGAAAAAAGTTAAGAACAGAATCAATATGAGATAGATTAGAAAGACTAGCCATGTTCCAAATTGGGGAGCAATATTCAATTTTAGGAGTGTAGAACATACGCAATGAATGAAGGTCCTTAATTTCTGTAAATCTATAGAGAAGACCAAGTAAGCGCATAGAACTGTTAGTTTAGAAGTCACGTGCTCAGCGAACAGAAGTTTTTCGTTAAATACCACTCCAAGGTCGTTTTGAGAAGAAACTTTAGCGATAGGATTATCTTCAATGATATAGGCAGATGGGATTTGATTCCTAGTAAGAAAAGAAGATTTTGAGGGATTTATTTTGAAGTTCGACGCATTACACCAGTCCAAGAGGTCAGAGATGGAATTTTGGAGATCAGCAACGTTCTGATATAATTTACAGTCGAAATAATTTACAATCGTCAGCAAAAAGAAGAATTTTGGTTTTAGATGGCGAGAGATAAGATGGAAGATCGTCCATAGATAGAAGGAAAAGGAGGGGGCTCAAAACACTACCTTGAGGTACACCAGAGAGAACGAGAACAGAATTAGAAGATGATCCAGAAAGAACAACACGTTGTTCGCGGCCAGTGAGATAGTCTTGCAATAATGAAAGGAAGTTACCATGGATATTGAATCGGTGAGTTAATTTATGAAGATTACAATCAATTCTATCGAAATCCTTACTAAGATCTAGATAGATGACATCAAGCTCTGTGTTATTGGACAGGGATTGGGTAGCATCAGAGAGTAAAAAGAACAGGTTGGTAAGAGTGGAACTACCAGGATGAAAGCAATGTTGAGCAGATTCTAGATAGGGTGAGACAAAATTATAAAGTCTGTCGTTGATGATTTTTTCACACACACAAAATAGATAGAGAAATGTGTCTGTATGAAGAGACATGGGTCTTATCTCCAGATTTCAGAATGGCTATAATATTAGCCTGCTTCGAAGATCAAGGAAAACTACCTATTTAAAAGACGAGAAGAATGGTAAGCCAATGATTTAGCAGCATTACGTAAAAACATAGCACTAATGTTATCAGAGCCGGGAGAACGATTTAGAGGTAAAGAAGCAAGCAGATATTTTACCTCATCAGGTGATGTACTTAACGAAGACAGCGAATGCGAACAGATCGGTTGAAGCTGAGGTGGCGGCAAAGGTGGAAAATGGACACAGAAATTGTTAGAGAAGTATTCATTCAATAGATGTACCCTCTTTTCATCAGCAGCTGTAGCCGAATCATAAATTAACTCTGTTGGGACAAATCTCTTTTTTTGGGGGGGGGGGGGGCTGGCTGCCCCCCCCCCCCCCCCTTCATGCGGTGAACACCATGGCGGTGTAGTCCTGCAGGGAGATTTTGGTTAAGAAAAAGGGGGTCAGCCCTCCAATATTAATGAAGTTGGGGGCGCAACCCCCCACGGGGTTCTCGAAGCAAAGCGAGTCTATATAATGTATAGCCCCATGGTCTCACTGACTGACTGACTTAATCCGCTTAGGCTAGCGAGATGAAATTCGGCATGAAGGTACACTCATGCTCAAAAAATTTTTCGCATTTCTTTATTTGACAGATAATATTTTTCTCTTTGAATTTGGCGTTCGCTTAGTTGTTGAACACGTGAAGTTTGTAAAAACGAATATTTCCTGAATTTTTGTCACAAAAATATTAATAAATAATGAAATTATAACGAAAAAACAGAAACATGAAGAAATGATCGAAAAAAATTAAGTCCAAAAGTGAGAGATTTGGCAACATAGGGAAATTGACGGGGAAATTCAGACTAAAGAAGGGATATTTCTCTTGGCTCTGTGAAACAGTGTATATTTTTAGTATTACCAATAACTGAGATTACGGACAATGTTCTTTCAAATAAAACATTACACAAACAAAAGTTACAGATGCAATATATGAATTGCATAATCATATAGTATAAACTATTATATCCCCGAGAAGGCAAGAAGAAAGACACAATACTGGTTTGAAATTTCGAAGTGAAGACTGTCATTCACTGCTGTGTTAATAAACGCTAATGAACGTATGGTAGAGCAGCGCCCTCTTTGGCGTAGTGGTTAAGCTTGCCGACCGCGAAGCAAAAGGTTGTCAGTTCGAGTCGCTTCTCTGCCCTGAATATTTTTTTTTCCGAATGCAAAATGGCGTGATTAATTGACTTTAATTATATTATCCTTAGTATTAACTAACTGTTGATAGAACGATTTTTATTACGTTACGAGTGAGGGAAAATCGTCAGAAAAGCGAATCCATTGTCTGTTCAATGAAGCAAGAGAAATATACGGTTAAAATTTATTCTCTCCATGAATTTATTGAATTAAATTTTATTCATGGCGCTTCGGGCCTTTTTAGTAGGATGACTGAACGTAATGTTTTTAACGGGACTATCCTTTTTTGTCATGTGTCCCGTTGCCCCGGTAAATTATTAACAAGACAGCAGATGCCCCTTTATTCCTACAAAGAAGTTGTCAATCTGTTCACTTTACTTTTTTCTCAAATTACTCCCAACAATTGCTTGGCAGGAGGAAGTATGGCATCATGCTTTATGTTGTCTTAATAATTTCTGAGTTGGAAGTTGTCGAGAGACGGACAGAGTGGTTGAGTAAGAATTCACAGCACTTGGTGCTTAAGCTTGAAACGGATCCCCTCTATTACCACATGAATTCTCCTAAATTGCTTTAAATAATCCTTTTATTTCACTTCAAGTGTATTTTAACGGATGGACTTCCTTGTTTAGAAAAAAGATTAAGAAAATTAAATTTTGAATGAAAAACCTTTAATTAAGCTTAAACTTGTGATGTTTTTGAAATACTTATTAATATTTGGTTCAGTACCATACTCAGATCCTCGATAAAGACGTTGCACATTATATTTTTTTCCTCATATCTGTATAAAATACTTTTGTGTGGATGGATATTTAATATTATTTTGTTGGTGTTAAGCAAACCATTCACCAACGAACATCACAACATTTTACAAATGACCTTCATTCATAATTTTTCTTCATTTTCTGCAAATTATACAGTATCTTTAGTAGCTTGTGGAGTACCGTATTTAAAATTGGCAACATGACTTATACTGTCTTGAATCACAGAAAAATTCTGAAACGATAAGACTTGGCTATACTTGAGCAAGGAAACGTTTGCCACAGTTGATTGACTCACTGCCTCGCTAACAACACAAGCTGATAATCTGTGACGTAATGTTTCGCGTTGACGCCCACACAAAAGGCTCAGAGCTGGTAGAACCTTCAACAGTCAATTCCTGTATCTAGATTGATATTACGATGAGGTTCGAACCCCTGTAAACGCATTTAAACTTTTTATTTGTTAAATCCATTTTTATTTTTTTGTGTTATTATTTAGTTCTCATGTTTTAGTTTTGAATGAGCTTGTTTTATACGTTCACTTGTATTTTTCGTTTTATGTTTTCTTAATTTAATAAATTACAAGGCATAAATGAATCTTGTGTACATGAGATTTCACTAAAATACCAAATTATACTTTATCAGCTACTAGCCGATTTTCCCGCCCGTTGGCGCGGGGTGAACGCGGGATGTTCGCAACAGCCATCGGGACTCACCAATACTCTCTTGCCCGTGGCGGACTACGCCCCTAACATCGGAAGTTTTGTGGGGCTGCGCCTCTATCGTAACCGGACTTCCCGGGGACTGCGCCCCCATGGTGCAGATCTGCCACAGCTGGTACTACTACTACTAGTATTGAATTGAGTTTACTTTTATTTATGGCCTTTTCGGCATCTAAGGCTCAGGCAGACTACTACTACTACTACTATTATTATTATTACTACTACTAATAATAATATAAATACTGCTGTCCCATAATACTACAATGCTTTAAAACATTGAATATAAATATTTTTATTTACAACAATCCAAATTTAAATTTTAAATTGTAAACTATTTATTTATTTTTGATTCCATTGTTGTTACCATAGCCATTGTAATTCAATGGAAAAATAGATGGTCGCTTATCTCTGAAGATAATAATTTTAGAATAAAAAATATGGTAACATCCTAGTTCGGTCCATTGTCTAATCATTGCAATCGGTTAGGCCGTTTTGACGTGGTGCTCACGCACACATACTAGCATTCAATTATATATATAAAAAATAATAAATCACAGCCATATTCAATCCACTAGTGGATGAGGCCTCTCCCCCACGGGGGCTAAAAAATTTCGGTGTTGACCCAGCATCGTGAGGACAATTGGGGAGCTGCTGTGAATAAAAGACAGTGGCAATCACAGTGAAAGCTTCGGCTCTCCTCTCCCAACCCGTCTGGTCAGCGTACCAACTCCTCCCTTCGGGGAGAGGCCTCATCCACTAGTGGATTGAATATGGCTGTGATATATATATATATACAGGGTGGCCAGAAAGTCCCTTTACACGTGCAATTAATTCATTGTAACTTGAATAACACTTTATTAACACTTACAGTTATTTGTCCAAAGTGTTCGTCTGAGCACACCTTGATACGCCTCCATGTCTTCCTATTCATCCGCTTTAGCAGCTGCGGGGTCACATGTTGGAAGGCTTCAAGCACACTTGCCCGCAGAACATCATTGCTGACGTACTGCTTCTTCCTGACGTATGATTTGATGATCCCCCACAGGGCATTGTCTGGTGTCGTAAGGTCCAGACTTTGAGGCGGCCAAGGATAAGGGGCTGGTGAATTGGGGGACCCACGTCCTATCCACAGGCCATGGAACAGTTCATTCAGGCGTTCACGAACAGCAAGTGTGAAGTGGGCGGAGCGTGTTGGTAAACAACAGTGTCGTTGATACCGAAATTCTGCAGCTGTGGAAGAAGCCAGTCATTCAACATCTCCAGATAAGTAAACTGGGTCACGGAAGCCTTAATGAAGTACGGACCAAAGATGTGTTCTTCAGTCATCCCCGCCCAAAGCAGACGTGCGGAGGATTGTTCTCAATTTCTTGGTAAAAAATAAGGGTTTTCTTTTCCCATATGATGTTCCTATCCCGCGAACTCCGATAAATTGCATTTATCAGAGAAAAGAATGCACTTCCGAGCAGGAATGGTGGGGAAGACCTCCAACAAGATCCTGCATGTTTCCTGCCGGCGGTTTAAGTCATGGTCCGTTAGTTCATTGATGGCCATTGGCCGGAATGCTTGCAGGCTTAAGTTAATTTTCATGTGGTGTTGTGCTCCTTTTGATTCTAAGTTCAGCAGCACGCTTTCTGGTCAATTTGCAGGGTGGCCTCCAAAACACTTCCCAGGCGAAAAGCTTCCTTCTTCCACGTGATCAAAGGCTGACAACTTGGTGGGTCCTTACCGAGCCGTTCACGAAGCCTATCCATCACCTGTGTCTTATTTTCGTTGTTGTGCTTCCGTTCATCGACCCACACACTTGTTACTAAGCGCTCCTCGAAAGTGAAGTCGCTGGTGTCTGCCATTGCTCTTCACTAAACACAGAAAGGCGAGACAGCGAACTAGTCAACGCACAGACTTTATTCTTCTCCCTGGGCAGTCACGTGGCAGTTACGCGACAATCACGTTGCAATTCACGTGAGGAGCACTGTTGCCATATCAATGATCAGGATGAGAGGTTCAAATCTTAAATATCTTACCATCTTACACTGTTACATGCATTTAGTTCAGGTGTAAAGGGACTTTCTGACCACATTGTAGATTGACATTAGGTTCTAATCACATGATAGAAGAAAAATGGAGGGGCTCAATTGTTTTATACACACAGGCTGATTCTCCCGAATGCATGAGTTAACCAATACTGTAGACAACTTGGCTGATATGCGAAGTTCCAAGATGGCTAATCCTTGTCTGTGCATCTCTTTACTTGATGAATATCATCATTATTCATGTTTATTCTTTTTAGGCTTCAGTAGCAGCCTTATATAAATGAATTTAAGGCGTCTGTCAGTCAGTCTCTTGACAACTTTGAACTCAGGAACTACTAGGGCTACGAAGGTGGTTGAGGTGTAGTTCGAAGTCTCGCCAAGATGAGTTCGAAGCTGCATAGATAATCTAGATCGGTTCGTCGACTACTTATAAGTCAGTAGCTATTAGAGTTAGGAGGGTGGTTGAGGTGTAGTTCGAAACAAGCTTTGAGTGTAAGGTTTAAGCGAAATATTTACAACGACATAGATCATTCAAAGTGGACGCTCGAAGCCTGGGGGTATATTACCAATAGTCTCCAAAGTCGCAATCTTGAATCCAAAATGGCGAACCTCAAAAATCCATTTTCCACGCCGTTTGTGCTAGAAACACCTTTGGCATGAAGGTACATGATCACTAGTGTTACAAGAATATTACAAAATGTTGAAAAAGTCGCCATCTTTAATCCATAATGGCCGCCCAAAAACCGAATTTCCAAACCATTGAAGCTAGAGGAACGAAATTTTGTATAAAGGTGTATGACCAAGAATAGGTTACAATAAATGGGGCAAACCTCTCCTTTGGTTGCGCATCCCCCCCCCCCCCGTGGGAGGGAACAGATTGACACCATGGTGGTGCAGTTCCGCAGAGAGATTCTGGTTAAGATAAAGGGGGCGGAACCCCCCAAAAAAACTCAAGAGTGGGGGTCAACGCCCCCAGCGAAGCAAAGTTAGTAATTACTTAAAATGCTAGGTAAAAGCAGTCTCAGCTTTTGCTAAAGAAAATTTCAAAATGCTAAAACTTTCTGAACGAATTTTCGCAAAATTGCTAACATTTTTAAAATATCAGAAAAACCCTGTAAGAGAAGGCCGGATGGGCAAGATAGGTGAAATTTGAATAGAGAGGAAAGAAATTGTACTTACGTAGTGTCAGAAGTAAAAAAATAAATAAACACTTTATGAACATAAAATATT
>JAGDQP010013371.1:27272-39713 GCA_022664845.1 Lepisma saccharinum
AGAAAAGCGGCAACGTTTTTCTTTTGTGTTTGTGAAGATTGTGTACATCTGTCTTTGCTCTCTAACATGTAAGTAGCATTTTATCACTGTTCGGAGCCTGAAAGCATACAGACTGTTTTAGAAAGGGACTGATAGAAAAGTTATAACGCAACTCTGTGGTGAACAATTACGTAAGTTCTAGAAGGTGGAAATATCAACTTTGAGAACTAAGTTTTGTTCTGAAAATATAAATTTAATATTCGTGTGATTAAAGAAAACGAAATATATATTCAACGACTACTATATCTTCATATCAGATCTTCATATGCGAATCTTAACCAACTTTCAATATTTTCACATAAAGACCTTCTATTCGCATTGCAGATTGCAAAAATGACTTAACAGCATTAATCAGCTTTGATAATAGATCACTGACTGACTGATGATTTGAGATTTCATATTGTTGTTTCGGAGACCTGTGGGTATTCAGTCGCTTAAAACACATACTCTTCATCACATTCACTTAACAAATAACTAATTTTGTCCACTTTACTCACCATTCTGGGTCACTGCCCAGTAAAGACAAGTATCAACATTGGTGTTATAGAACATTGAGAAAACTCAGTTTTGCATTCAGATATTATCATCATCCGTCCTGCTGACTGCTGATAGTACCTCATTGTAGTAATGAATTACTCGGAATAGCGCTACGACACTCTCTTGGTACGATGTTAATGTCGTAATTCTTTTTTGAGAGGGATCATGGTGTTCACTTCCGGAAGGGAATATGAACCTTATTGAAAGAATCCCTTGAGTGTTTCGCTTTATCATTTCCTCTCTGTATTAACAAACTCTGGATCTTCTGCTGTTCAAATTCCACTATCTTGTCAATACTGAAATGTCCACTGAACTGCACGCATCTCTGCTCTCCTATGAAGCATCGCACGAAATATTTAACCACTCATTTTCCATAAAATTTACGTGATTCCTTTTCCAATGTTTTCCTAGATGTGCATGTTCGTGTCGAAAACAGCCGACTGGCAACTGTGTTTACATTAAAATACCGAAAAGATGCGGCTGTCTCCATTACAGCAGCACCCACATATAAAACACAACCTTCCATAGTGTTTTTCGATATAAGGCACTCTCAACTGCTCCTCTGAAATGGTAAAAGTAAATAAGATTAATAGTTGAAATTAGATGTAACATGTTTAATAACGTCTCCTATATACCACGTATCAGAAAAGATCACTTTGCAGAAGGAGGAAATCACTGGTTTAACCGTAGACTCACGGATGGATAACGAAGTTAAATAGTTTGCCTACAAAATAACATATACGTACAATATTAAAATGTGAGTTAACGTGTTGGAATTTTGTTAGCATGACCTATGCTGGGCACTAAAACCTAAAAAGTAGCAGTTTCTGTGATACAGTGTTACATACTATAGGTGACGATTTGCTGTTGTGCTCTCTGTTCATTACCTAGGTAGTTGTGAGAATTTATTTTACGGAATAACAGTCCCTGTTTCATATTCAGATTTTATCGGTACATTTTGTGTGGTTGTAACGTTTTGTATCTTGTTCTTTTCGTTAAACTTGCCTTTTTAAACACACACTTCACGTATTTGATAGGGAACCTTCAGTTTAACATGTAATTGTGATTCATGATTTTCTCATTGGATCAAAGAAGTTTAATAATTTTTTAGGTTTAGTTATTGTCTCACTGAAAAAAAAACAAAAAAACTTGAATTTTTAATTAAATATATTACAGTTCCAGCTCAGAAACTGTGTGTTATGGGAATACTTCGGCGAAGCAAGAAAATGTCAAAGCAGTCACATCTCCAGTCACTCGTACGGAGCAGAAAGAATCCGCACCAGTCAGTGAAATTACAAAGAGCAAAGCACAATTAAGAGCTGAGAGAAGGGCTAAACAGGTAAAGGATTTTAAGGAATTATTGTACGTTGTAATTTCTCATGCTGGTTCTGTACAATATTTCGTGTACCATTAAGTGTCCAATATGAATCTAAGGCTCCCCTCTTTCAGAACTATTTCTCAGATACTAAGTAAACCTTTAGTGAAAAAAAAAGTGTTAGATATGTTGTAGAGAAATTTCAAGACATCAATTAAAATCGTTGAAATTATTACTTGATGTGGAATGGAGAAAAGCATTGTGATTATTTTAAGGAAGTTAATTTGTTTATAAACTCACCCTGTGAACAGCCATACATAAGATGGTAAAAAAGGTAGAAAAGAAAGTACTTTACAATATAGAATACAAAGACAATCGTACAGAACTTCACAAACACAATAGAAAAGCGGCAACGCTTTGCAAAAACATTTTTCACATGCTGGAGAGAAAACGGACAAAGCGGATTGGTGCGGGGCTTGTACTAAGACTGCATGTTGGCAACAAATGCTGGATAATAGAGTGGCCAGGTTATGGAGGCGAGAATATGACTATATGGGTCGCAAAGTAGGTAAAGGGCTCCCTAAAAAATAAGAGGATAAAGAATCAGAGGGGACGGGGAGTAATAAAACTACAATAATAATAAATAATATAAAGGGGAAAGAGAGAAAACAGAAATAGTATTGAAAAATAGAATAAAAGTGCAACTAGAGACGGAACGAAAAGAAACTGCGCTGCAGGGAGTTAAATAAAATTAAGGCCGGGTTCATGATTGGCGGAAAGGATAGAGATGTACGTCTGCTCCCATCTCTTTCTAACTGTGGCAGGTGAGTCAGGTTTCATAATTTTCAGGATACTGACTCGAAAGGTTTCGTCAAAGGTGTAGCCGTGATAAGAGCAAGATTTTTTTTTTCAGCTCGACCCGTAGAGCTGGTCAGCCATTTTGGCAACTTCCGGAGCACACTTGGAAACACTTCCGGTACGGCACAGAACTTTTACCTAAACAGAACTTTTGCGTATGCCCACCGCTAACATGGTGCTGCGCCCCCCTTCCGCGGCTAACGCCGCCCAGCTCCCTTCGGACGCACCCTCCCCCCTGCACAATAATCACAACTTTTATTAAATTTCCTTTTGTATATTTACATAAAAAACGAAAAAACTTCAATTTTCTATAAAAAAAAATATTAAAAGGTGGACGCTAGGGTTTGAACCCGGGATCTTTGAATCAGTTTTCCGACGTCTTGACCACAAGTCAAACTGCAGCTGCCGGGTTGAGCGCTTCTCGCTGTTATTTATCTTTCAAGGTAAGCGAGAGTGGGCTATTCCTACCGGAATATTTCCAAGTGAGTTGCAATATGGCTGCCCAGCCCTGCGGGAAGAGCTGATAAAAAAAATCTTGCGTGATAAAAAAGTGTGTTCAGGTATGGAAAGGTGTAACTTCCTTCAGTGCAGTTTCTTCTTCGTACCTTCTCTAGTTGCATTTTTATTTTATTTTTCAATATTATTTCTTTATTGTCCTTTCCCCATTCATCATCTTTATTATTATTATTTCCCCCTCCTCTCTGATTCTTTATCCTCTTATTCCTTTAGGAAGCCCCTTACCTGCACCTAGTAACCTCGGCACTTTCTTCTTCATTTGGTATTTTCTCCGACCCATATATTTCTTTTCCCGCCTCCATAACCTGGTCACACTGTTAAGTATCTGTTGGAAACATGGTGTCTTAGCACAAGTCCCGCACCAATCCGCTCTGTGCTTTTTCTCTCCTACCGTGTAAAAATGCATTTTCGAAACGTTGCCTCTTTTGTATTGAGTGTGTGAAGTTCCTGTACGCCTATCTTAGTATTCTATAATATAAGTACCTTTTTTGTACTTTTTTACGATCTTATATATATATATATATATATAGCGTTTCCTTAACACCACTCGCGCACCTGTCCGCTCTGTCCATTTTGCTTCCTACCAGTTGAAAACGCAATTGCGAAACGTACTAATTTTCTATAGTTTTTTTTTGAAGTTCCTGTGCTCCTATCTCAAGATTGCAGTATATAAATATCCTTTTTTTTCTACCTTGTTTACCATCTTATATATCAGGTAAGTTTATGAGAAAAATGAAGGAAAATAAAGGAAATTACAGCTTATAGTTTCGTATTAGGTCAAACACACATAATCACATATTTAAGAGTCACAACGATATTTCGTGCACACGGTTTCACGTTTTCAAGTGTAGAGGATGAATGCAGAATGCACAATGTACAAGATTGAAGAGAGAGTGGCGACACGTAGCGGACGATGCATCGAACTTGAAGAACTGACTGCTGCAATGCTTAGATTTTCGGAGCATAACTGTATAGCGTGTAAGTACAGGGTGGGATGGTGGATGGAAACGTGTTGAAAATGCAGAGGAAAAGGGAACTTTAGAGTTATTGAAGGTTAAGGCCAGGAATAAGGGCGTGTTGAGGTGCTGGTCATAGGGGGTAAAATGTGGATTATGGCAACCAGGAAAGATAGATCAAAATTGGTATTGTGGAATTCGGTGTGCAAGGAAACCGGAGCATCTAGTTCGTTGATAGTACAGAAGTGACGATGGTTATTAATACGAATGTTAAGAGCACAACCTGTTTCCCCACATAAAAGGCATCACAGAACTTGCAGGTTAGGATGTATATAACATTAGCGGTATGGCATATACCCTTGGGATTGAGGGTGTACCGGCCATTAGCAGTAATGATAGTGATTGTGGGTGAAGTAATGAAAATGGAGCAGACCTTATATCTGGGCTCATGCATGCATGCTGGCGAGGAAGGATTCGTACGGACTAAGATGCTTTTAAGATTAGGTGGATATTGGAAAACTAATCTTCGTTTGGTGGGGAATAATAATCTTGTGTCTGGGTCAGATTGAACAATGTGAAAATGAGAGTGTAGGATTAGTTTGACTTTGGTTAGTGTAGGATGGAACTGGGTAATTAGAGCCGGTGGTTTGAGAGACGGTGGGTTGGGGATTTGAAGGGATTGAATGTGTGAGGAAGCACGGTGAATCTGTTTGGTTAGATGTGTAGCCACGGTTGACTAGAGCTTCCTGGAGGCGTTGGTTGTAAGTTTTTAGTAGCAGAGGTGGAGGAATTTAGGTGTTGTCTTCTGAGTGCAAGGGATAAAAGAATCATTTTCTTGGTGTGGTAAGGATGGGATCTTGAGTATTGTAAGTACTGCATGTGGTTGGTGGGTTTTATGTGAACGGAAGTAGTGAGGGTGTTGTTTCCTAAAGTAATGTCCACGTCAACAGATGGACCAAGTGAACTGAACAACACGGAATTGGTTCAGCTGTTCTAGGAATGTATTGAGACTGGTTTCACCATGAGTCCATAACATCAGGATATCATCCAAGAACCTTATCCAGAGAAGTGGGGTTAAGGGCTGAGTTTGTAGGAAATCATGTTCGAACTTGCCCATAAACAGATTAGCATAAGAGGGTGCCATTCTTGTACTCATCGCCGTGCCTCGATTCTGAAGGTAGTGTTTGTCGTAAAAAGGTGAAGTTGTTTCATGTTAGAACTACAGATGCTTATCAGAATAATGGAAACACCTGTAGTTGGCAACACGTCAGATGTATGGGTTGGCAGTGGTGTCGTGGCGACCGCAGCGCTGGACTACTGGTGGTGGCGTGTTAGGTCGGTCTCCATACTACGTCAGGCGTCGTGGAACAGGAGTGTGCAGTGGCTGCAGCAGACGGAGGTAGTGTAAAATGGGAGACCTCTCAGAGTTTCAAAGAGGGCAAATTGTTGGTGCGCGGTTATGTGGAGTGAGTGTGACGGCAGTGGCTAGTGTGTTAGGTGTGTCGCCAGGGACAGTGTCGAAGGTGATGACGGCCTACACAACACACGGGAAAACCACATCGGGGAAGCGGAACAGTGGGCGGAAGAAAAGCATCAGTGACAGGGCACGCCGGGTATTAAAGCGCATTGTCACGCGGAACCGTCGTGCCACTGCGGCGCAAGTGACGGAGGAACTCAATCAGCACCTTCCCCAACCTCTTTCGACAATCACAGTCCGCCGCGAATTACATTACATGAACTTACGGGGTCGTGTTGCACGGGCCAAACCTCTCATCAGGGACCAGAACGCTTTAGCACGCCGCAAATGGTGCCGCGACCATGCAACTTGGACCGTTGACGACTGGAAACGTGTGGTATGGTCGGATGAGTCACCATTCACCCTATTCCAAACCACGGGCCGTGTTTATGTGTGGAGAACGCCCAAAGAAGCGTATGATCTGCAGTGTCTCCGCCCAACTGTGAAACATGGCGGCGGCACGGTGATGCTGTGGGCCGCAATATCATGGTTTTCATTGGGTCCTGTGGTCACACTTCGCGGACGCATCACTGCCAACGATTATGTCGCAATTTTAGGAGACCACTTGCATCCTATGGTCCGGATGTTGTTCCCGGACAATGACGCCATATTCCAGGATGATAATGCACCCATTCACACAGCTGGAGTTGTTGCAGCGTGGTTTGAGGAACATCGGGATGAAGTTCAACACCTCCCCGGGCCCGCCCAATCCCCAGATCTCAACATAATTGAACATCTGTGGTCCATCTTGGAAACACGACTCCGGCGACGATTTCCACCTCCATCCTCTCTCACAGAACTGGCCGATGCCCTGCACGAGGAATGGTGTAATATTCCACTTGCTACCATTCACGACCTCTATGCCTCCATCCCACGTCGCATCAAGGCTGTTCTGAAGGCGAAAGGTGGCCCGACACCATATTAATCTGGTAAGTTTCACTTTCGTTCAGGTGTTTCCATTATTCTGATAAGCATCTGTATGTAGGCTAGGTTAAGAAGAAAAGCTGTGATTGGAGTGGTTTGGGTCTCTGGTTAAGGAAGAATTCCAAAGCTGCTAAGCCATGACGAGCATTAGGAATTTTGGTATTTAAGGAAGTAACATCTAAGGTACAAAGCAGTATTTCATCAGGAAAAAGGCGGTTATTTACGGATGATTTCTAAATGGTGGTAAGTGTTACGTATGTAGACAGGCAGCGCTTGAACATGTGGTTGAAGGAAGGAGTCAAATAAGAACGAAAATGCGTTCGGTAGGAGAGTTATAACTGGTTACAGTGGGTCTGCTTGGATATGTTAATATATTATAGACAGGTTACGCGGAATGAATGACAGCGACGATGGGATGACGTTGCTGTTAATAAATTGAAAGAAATTAAGGTAACTGTTGCTCCATGGAAATCATCTTGCCGAGATAGGCATGAGGAAGTAGTTTTATGTCGTCTACGTATAGGGTACAGTCGCATGACTCATGGATATCTGTTGCGACGTTTGGACCCTCCGCATTGTAGTGAATGCAATGGAATTTTAAGTATTCGTCATGTTCTTTTAGATTGTCCAGGATATAATCATCTCAGACAACGTTATAACATCCCCAATGACATAACGTCATTGGTAGGGGATGAACCAGCTATGTTGCGGCGAGTTTTTAGGTATGTTCGTGAGACAGCTTTATCTCCGTCTCTCTGAGATGATTATGTCCCTTAGTTGTTAAGTTTATGTATTACAAATTGTTTTATTTTGTGAAGGCCCATTTACAGCCTACACGTTTTTAACTGGTGCTAAAGACTTTATACATCTTTAGTTTTTACCACGCTTTTCTTTTTCTGAAGACACTTTACATCTTCAGTTTTTATATGATTTTATAATTTATTTAATTAACAGTTATGTTATACGTGACAAAGGAAAGGGGCTTCCCCCGTATCGGGAAGGGCGTAAGTCATAGTGCTGTTACCGCCCATACAATTCATTTTATCTTTAGCCATATAGAAAACTTGCTTTTCTAAGTTTTTTTTTTATTATCATTATTATTAGGAAATATAGACGACATATTGACCAAATAAACATATAACATACTGTTCGCTCTGCTTCTGTTACCCAAGTCATGGACTATCGAATAATTATAATAGGCATGCACTCTTGTGTATTACACGCATAATAGGTCACTGATGTTATCTTTGTGCAACACCTGTGAGACAGCCGAGAGTGGAATTGTTTGTGTATTATATTGTTATGAATTATGTTCCAGTTGCAATTTGAAGTAGTCATATCTCCATACTTGCCGTTAGAAGATATATTGATATCTCATCACATTTTAAGATCGCTGCTCCTATTTGTTCGGGTTTGTTTATATTTGGTGAATAATTGTTTTAAAGTAGAAACTATGGAAGTCGATAATGTGTCCTTTCATAAATTAAAGTTGGAAATTGATCTGAATTTCCACTTTATCTTTCCTGTGTGGAATCGATGACAGTATTTGTAGTCAACACTCAAATATGTGTTCAAAATATAAGTTCTAGAGTTCATTTATTCAGTTCTTGTATTTTCTAGGAAGAACAGCGTGCGAAGAAAGCAGCTGCTGTGGCGCAAAAAAAGCAGCAGGGAGACATACAAAAAGAAGCGCCGTCTGTGTCTCCTGTACGTACATCAGAGAAGAAGGTTCATCCTGACTTAGAGGTATTTTTATTCGATTATTACACCAGTATTAGAACAGCTGTAGGTGGGTGACTTGGCTGAAATTTTCCTCAAAACTCGAATTCGACGATGAGTAAATAAGTCGTAAAAAGAACGTGACATTGGGTGAAGTGAATAAAAACGAGGAAATGCTTATACTTGCCTATTTTTAAGTGAAGAAAAAGATAGTATACTTTCCATCAGAAGTAAATATTTGTGCTTTGAAATTAAATGTTTTTGTGGTAAGTAAATACTCGGAACGTAGAAGGAATTACTTAAATAAGAGTGAATAAAAATAACTTGCAAGTAAACTCTTAGTTGATAGAAGGAAATACTATTGAATTGAATTGAGTTTTATTTATGGCCTTTAGGCATCTAAGGGTCAGACCAGGATAGGGGAGGGGAAAGGATTTGGGAAGGTGTCGGCTAGGGCCCATGTTGAAGGTGCCATCTCAACATTTGCCTTGTGTAACTGAGGAAAAAACCTGTCAGGATGGTGGGCCGTTGGGATCGAACCTACGACCTCCCGAATGCTACGCCAACGCTCTACCACTGAGCTACGGCGTCTCGGTAAAATACCCTTGAGTAAAAGCGAACTTTTATTCACCTAATAGGCGAGAGAATACTTTACTCGCGAGTAAACACTTTTCGAACATTTTCTATTTTTATTCAGTTCACGCATTGTTTATAGACTATGTTCTTTCTAGGTGTTTCATCTGATAAAGGAGGATCATAGTGGTTGTCGCGCAAATTTAATGCAGACAAGCGCATAAGCATGATGAGGTATGTAGATCATCAAATTTTAAGAAGCTATGGACCATGGGGAGAGGAGTTAGAGGTTCTGGAACTTAAAATTTCACAAATAGGATATACAGGGCAGTATGCAAATTTAAATGGAATATCTAGAAAATGGTTAGAACAATTGTAATGAAACTTGCAGAACGTAATACTGACCACAAGTAGTAACTAAAACCATGAACAGTATTGACATCTGTGAAGCAAGGTAGCCAACTTACAAGAAAATTAATTTTCGTTAAATAACACTATATATATCAGGTAATACACATTTGAAAAGTACTCGTAGGAAAGAACAAAAAAGCAGAGTGGTGGGGCGTAGTGCTGTATACTTTCGAAGATACATGTGCTGAAAATTTCCTACCTATGGATATATCGACACAGCTCTAGAAAATGATGCACGAAATGCGTAATAAACCGAATTCAAATTTAGTAGTAATAGAATAACGACAACATAGAAAAAACACAAATTGTCTAACAAGCAGTGTTGCTAATAACAAAACAGCATAGTACTTGTCTGTTGTAGTTTATGCGTGAATTGTTATTAACAACCTAAATTTGCTGGTGAGCTTCTAAGGACGAGAACTACAGTTTTTGGTAAAGTGGGCACCGAACCACTGCGTTCAATGGACCCCGGCAGATTGTAGTTTATGAGCAGTGAACTTGAAGAAGGATGACTAAAGAGTGGTCAACACAAGGATTTCTTGCAACGAGGGCATCGTATTAAGGCAAGCTGGCTACAGTCATCCATCTACAAGTCTGCTTTTGAAGCAGTACTCCGAGCGTTTGAAGCGGTCCTCGATGTTCACTGGCATATCCACATTTGAAAATAGCAAATCGGGTCAAATTTTAAAATCGATTGATTGAAAATGGGAAGTGTACAAACGACTGAATACGAGGAAAATAGTCTCGGTGCCACAGTTTAACGTTGGATAATAAAATTGTTAGATGTGAGAAAGAATTAAGTAATTACTCGTAACAGAATCTAATGATTTGATGATTCAAAGATTAGGTTCAAATTATTGACATTCTAGCGAGATGATCGAGATTATTATTCTGATTTCGTATTTCGATTGTAATCCCATCCTCGTCGCCACTGAAATTATTTTATTATTTTGGTGTGTGCATTTATCTTAAATAGTAAATATATCTAAATGAGTACAAATACTCAATAATGTTGTAGCCGAGTTCATTTCATTTAGGTTAACTTTATTTTAATCGGTGATTTAACTAAACTCGATCCGAGTTTGACGTCCATTTAGCAAATATGAAGTAATTTTCAATTGGTACAATATCAGTTCTATATTTGAGTTGTATCATTTGGTTTCTTATAACCAACAGGTACAATAGAGGACAACAATGTAAACAGATTGCTGTTTACATTCTCACTCAAATTCGGAATCATAATAATCTCATGTAATCCATAAATTGCTAATTTACTGTTGTATTATATCATATCGGTTGCGTAACTCTTCAAAATATCCTTATCTTCAAAGTTCTTGGTTATATATAATCACGGATATTCGCCATCATTGTTATTCACTGTAATCCTGTAATCTCAGACACTTAAGATACGTTCCATAATTCTTAAACAGTCGAAATAGGAAATCAGAATAATAATCTCGATCATCTCGCTAGAATGTCAATATTTTAAACCTAATCTTTGAATCACCAAATCATTAGATTGTGTTAATTTCTTAATTGTTTCTAACATCCAACAATTCACTCTCTTCCCAAAAAATAAATAGTTAATCCATTTCAGATCTAACAAAAATTAGTGTATCTGTGATGAACTTTACCATGGTTTTAAATGGACGAAAAAAGACGATGTCAGTTGGTTTTATCAAACCTGTACGTTATCCGGGATCAGCTTCTTATAGAACTCAACACCTTTAGGTACTGTTTCGTTGTAACGAGCATCATCTTTGTTTGCTGCCCAGGAGTCCACCAAAAGAAGAACGCCTTCTCTACCGTGAATATAGAGCCATACCTGCTCTAGAAATACTTTCAAATTACGGTTTGCCATGTTCGTTGATTTGCTTGCATATGCACACACATTCGGTAATTCATGTGCTATGGCAGCTGGAAAATGCCCACTGGGCTTGATATTGCCCAGGATAGAATCCAGTGGCGAACGTTTGTTACTGCGGCGATGAACTTGCGAGTTCCATAAGCCATAGAGTTAATTAGTTAGTTACTTTAGTGATGGTGAAGGAACATACGATAAACTAGTGTTGCTTGGACTGCTTGTAACGTTGGATCATCGCCGAAATCAATATCTATTTCCTCATCAACACTGTCCTCGTCTACCGTAAGTGTGGTAAACTCTCGAACAACAGCCTTACCTTCAAACAAGTGCTCTTTAATCTGTTCGAAAAACTATACGTTCTTCCCTATTTGGCGTTTCGTCCGAAATACCGAAGAAGTCCACTAAAAACTTAAGGACCACAGGTTGTCTTATTTTGCATAACGAAGATAACCACTCCCACACGCGTCTAATTATACTACAAACTTAACATTTTACCTCTTGAATACGTAAACACATCATTCTTTCCAAACCGTTATTATTAGCATATGAAATTGCACCTCATGGCTTGTCTTCTGCTATAACGCACAATTAGGGTTGCCAACTTGCAAAGGTGAAAAGTCCGGACACTTTCGATGCAGAAAGCCTACGGATGGATGGCGCGACAAGGATGCTAAGGGCGCTGAACCTCCCACAAATCTACCTTAGCCCTCTCCCCTTGTAGCCTCAGTTTTATCAGTATTCGTTATTTTATCACAAATTATGTCAGCACCCGACATTTCAAATGAAATATTGTAGTTCCCCTCTTTTGCTTTTTATTTATCCTAGCGAAGTCGCTGTCTCTACAATTGCGAATGGACTGAAAAGAAACCATAACGAAAACCATACATTAAAAATGCGTTTGAATTATTGAACAAAAATAGTAAGAGAGAGGAAAGAAACTTTAGATAGGTCGGTGATATGTTTAATATGTATAATGTCAAATCGTAAGGAAGCACAAGAAATAACTTTCCAATGAAATACAATGAAATATCTGTAGATCATATATATAATAATAATAATTCACAACCATATTCAATCCACTACTGGATGAGGCCTCTCCCGGAGGGAGGAGGTGGTCTACTGCTCCCACGCTGACCAGACGTGTTGGGAGAGGAGAGCCGAAGCTCTCAACTGTGATCGCTACCTCTTTATTCAGGTAGCTCTCCAATTGGCC
>JAGDQP010013372.1:0-47951 GCA_022664845.1 Lepisma saccharinum
TGATCAGTGGGAAGAGGAACTGGTTGATTTACGAAGTCTCCAAAAATATAATGACGGCTACCGGTATATTTTAACAGTGATTGATCTATTTAGTCGCTATGCATGGGCAGTGCCAGTCCTGAGTAAAACAGGTGAACATATTAAAGAGGCATTCAACAAAATATTTGCATCTACCACAAAACGTAGACCCACACGTCTACAAACAGATAAAGGTACAGAGTTTCTAAATAAAACATTTCAAACGTTCCTCAAAAAAACATAATATTCGTTTTTCTCTCAGCCGAAACCCAGATATTAAGGCAAGCCTCGTAGAACGTCTAAATCGCAGTCTGAAGCAAAGAATGTGGAAATATTTTACTTCTAAAAATACATATTGTTATATTGATGTATTGGCGAAACTAGTTCAAGGGTATAATTCTAGACGGCATGCCGCACATAAACTACCTCCCGCTCTTGTGAATCAAGATACGTTTCCACATGTGCGGAATAGACTGGTGAATGCGACTAGTGCTAGTGTTAAAGTGAAAAAAAAAATAAAATAAAGAAGGTGATACTGTGCGAATTACTAACGCAAAAAGGCATTTTGCAAAAGGGTATAAAGAAAATTGGACGTTGGAAATATTTAAAATAAAACATATAAAGTATAAGAAAAAGAAAGTGGTTTATGTATTTGATTTAAACGGTAACACGATTAAGGGTATATTTTATGAAGAGGAAATACTGGCGGTGCCACTGCCCGAAGTTTATGAAATAGATGGAATTTTAGAAGCTAAACGTAAATGAGTACTTGTTCGTTGGCGGGGTCCTATCCTGCTTCATTTAATTCATGGATTCCTGTATTCTATTTAACGAACGGTTAGCAATGGAAAGTTCCACCACGTCAACTTGCACAGTGTGGTTTTTATTTTGTTAGATTACCCGATATTGTAAGATGTGCATTTTGTAGTTTAGAATTAGGTAATTGGCAATCTTATAATATTCCACTGAAAGAGCATAAACGGTGGAGTCCATACTGCCCTCTGTTAAGAGGTCGCGTACATGTGTGTGGCTATAAAATGGAAATAAGACCTTTTTCTATGCCTGAAAAAGGGTGGTAATAATAATAATACAATATTATAGTGTTATGTTTGTGTATATAGCAGAAGAAAAAAATAATGAATGATCCTTATTTGCAATATTATACACATGAAGCAGGCAGTGGTTATAATGTATATAGAGAGGTGCACCATACAAAGAAGGATATGGTATTGGCAGTTTTCTAGGTGCTTTATTTCGTACTGTATTTTCATTATTGAAACTAGGTGCAAAAACTGTTGGTAAAGAACTCTTACGTGGTTGTATTAATGTAGCCGAGGACGTAGTAAATAGTAATAGACCCGTTGAAGAGGCTATAAAATCACGCTGGCAGGAAGCAAAAAGTAATTTAAAGAATAAAGCACAAAATAAAATAAATCAAGTGTTGGTAGAAGGAAAACGTAGAAATAAGCAAACAGGTGGTGGAGGTGTAAAGAAAAAAAGGACAAAGAAGAGAAATATTTATGGAGTGTACTAGTTTCTACCTCACATTACCCAGTAATAGTTCTATGGAATACTTTCAAACAAAATACTCTCGCATATTATACTACAAAACTGTATTATCCTCTTGTGCTGGAGAAAGGTGTGTGGCAAACAGCTGTTGTTGAAGTACATTATACAGTCATTTCAGAATGTTTTCAAATATACTAGTATCTGTTACAGGGGCTCGGATAAAGAAAGCCGGAACATAACTAAAATAATGCCCGGTCATTATTATCATGTTGACGATATTCAATCTCAAATTAACTATAAAAGCGATAAATTGAATTTACAATTAAAAGTTAAAGCTTCGGTAAAACGCATTGAGGTCAGCAGAGTAAGAAAAGATGAGGAGAGTGTAAAAGAAGTACGGCTATCAACCGATTTGGCCAAAATACTAGGTTTTGATTATATACAAGAAAATAACGTATTTGTCCATCATGCTCGTTAGCCGCCTGATTTTCAGAAATCGCTAATAGTACACATGTATATTTACAGCGACATTGTAGAACCTCAAGTGATAGGCGATACTGTTGCGCCACTTCTGCGTATTATAAATATTAAAGAGTATGGTGCTAGTAATGTACATATCTTTGAAAATCCTCATTATGTCCCCGTACAACGTAAACAGTTCGATCAAATTATTATTGATTTAAGAGATAGCACGGGTAAAACACTTAATTTCCAATATGGCAGTGTATGTGTAAAACTACAGTTTCGTAGACGTAATATGGTATAAAAATAAATTAGTGAGTGTATTAATAGCAGAAATGCAGTGTGAGTGTACGAAATCAGAATCAGATCTATCTGCGGATCTGCCCGCTCAAACAAGTATTATTAGTAATAAAACAGTGCCATATAAACCTGTAGCGTCAAAAGCTGATAGTGCTCCGATAGAGTTTGTAGTCCCCGGCCATGGTGATGATTATATTGATTTACCACATACAATGCTTCATATTAAGGCTAAAATTACTAAAACTGATGGTTTTGATTTAACTTCTGACGATAACAAAATCGGCCCAGTAAATGATTTTCTCAGCGGCATGTTCAGCGAGGTACAGATATATTTAAATAATCAACTAATTTCCTATTCCTCACATACATATCCATACCGCTCGTATATTGAAAAACTATTGAATTATAACGCTAATGCAAAAACAACTGATCTTAAAACGGCAATGTGGTTTAAAGATACGGCCGGGCATATGGACATTGTGGCTGATAGTGGTAATTCTGTTTTTTTTTAACACCGCTCTCTTCTCACAGGGTTAAGTAAGCCCTTTGAATTACTCGGGTATATTCACTGTGATATTTTCAATTAGGAGAAATTTCTATTGAGTGGTGTACAGTTACGTACTAAGCTAATTCCTGCCAAACCAGTATTTTGTCTAATGGGTGAAGCTGCTGCTGAGGGCCGTGTTGTAATTACTGATGCAACCCTGCTTGTGAAAAGGTTGATGTATCGATCACAGTGAAAACAGCACAAAATAAAGTATTACAAAATCCTAAATTTAGAGTAAAATATCCTATAACAAAGGTGCAGGTGAAGACAGAGACTTTACCTTAAGGTATTATGGACACACCACTTCCAGATTTGCTTTCCGGAATAGTGCCTAAACGTATTATTATTGGGTTTGTTACTAATTCGGCTTTCAACGGCACATATAAGACAAATCCATTTAATTTAAGCATTTTAATATGTCATTCTTTACATTATATGTCGACGGAACTCCCGTGCTATCTAAACCACTACAGCCATATTTTGATAATAAGCTATATATTCAAGCACATTATTTACAGGTTCTGGTATTTATTATTTTAATCAAGGTAATGATATTTCGCTTGCCAAATGTCCTAATGGTTATACTCTACTAGTGTTTGATTTAACTCCTGATTCTAGTGCCGGTGCAGCATTTCACACTAGTCCCAGCGACAGGGAAGTGTACGATTAGAAGTTCATTTTAACCAAGCACTACCATATCCTGTAACAGCTGTTATTTACGGTCAATTCTCCTCTGAACTGGAAATTGATTTCCAACGAAAAATATATACTGATTAAAAATGTTGAATACTCTTTAACTCTATGCAGAATTTGCCCCGGGGGTCATTTCATAGGTGTATATGCTGCAGGTCAATTACCTCGCTTCATTCATACACTACCTGCAGCGCTAATTATAAATACTGATCCTAGTAATAAATCCGGAGAGCACTGGGTTGCCATTTATATATGTAATGCGGGTCATGGTGAATATATGGACAGTTATGGGCTTCCCCCATATATACCGTATCATATAAAGTTTCTAAAACGCAACTGTTTATTTTATACATGGAATAATAGACGCATTCAAGGCGATTTATCTCAATTTCGTGGACACTACTGTTTTCTCTATTTAGCATGTCGTGCATCTGGATATTCACTACAGGACTTCTTAAATAAATTCTCAACCGCCAACACTAATGTTAGCGATATTATGCTTTACTCGTTTATGAGAATGGTCCCTGGTGCGAGATTAGTTCTCCGTAAACTATGCGTGTGTGTGTGTGTGTTTGTTGGTCCATTGTGCGAGATGAATAGCCAGATGAGTTTAGTTAGCAGTATACAAAAAACATTGATACGACTTCAAATTTATGTTACACTGTAGACTATGGTGGAAGCCCTGTGTAATTTTTACTACGTTAAATAGTTTGTTGTTTTTTTTTTTAAAAAAGTGACTGTAGTCTTTTATGAAATAAGCAAATTTCACATTCTGCATCATCGATCAAAATAACATAAGCTGCGAGTTTCTCAATTCTGCGTCTAAAATTCGAAAATTCGACAAATTAAAACCGTCATATCCGGGAAGCGACAATAGGTAGAATGTTGTTTTCAAATTCAGCATTACCGTTAACAAAATAACATAATTTGAGATTTTCATAGTTATTGGCCCAAAAATTCGAAAAATTCAAACCGTCATTTCTCGGAAACAGCAACAGGTAGAAACATGCCGTTTATAAATTAGATATTCCCGGGACTAAAATAAATTGCATTATAAATTTCATTATTCTACGACCACGCGGAGCGAAGTTAGCAAACTGACTTCAGATTTGACCTTTGACCTCGAGGTCACCACTTTTTTCGCATATACTATTCGATGCCCTCATACCAAATGTGGAAACAGAATCTCAATATGCCTAGCCGTTTACGAGATATACACACTTAAATATCTGACCTTTGACTAGGTTGTAGGGTGTGGTATAGAAACTGACTTCAGATTTCTGTTGGAATCTCTATGTTAAATAAGGCTTCGTACCCTTTTATGAAATCTCTGTTAGGGGTTGGAAAAAGAGCTTTGTACCCTCTCTGCTGTGTTAAATAGGGGTCGTAGCCTTTCATACTTCTGGAGGGCGTAACTAGCCTATATTCCTGTGCAATCTCTGCTATGTTAAATAGGGGTTGTAGCCTTTTATGAAATGTGTGGGTTAGGTAATTTCTGCTGTTAAATAGGCGATAAAAAAAGGGGTTGTAGCCTTATATGGAATCTCTGCTATGTTAAATAAGGGTTGCAAAAAAGCTTCGAACGTGATGAAAAAGGTACCGTAGTCTTTTATAAATAGGGGGTGCGAAAAGAAAGAGTCGTAGCCTTTCATAGGGGATGAGAAAATGTGTTCGTTCGTAGCCTTTTCTACACTGTAAACAAAAACGGCGACACAGCGTATCGTACAGCCCTGGAAAATCGACTACTTGATATCAGCTAGGTACGGGGAATTCGTGCAATTTTCCACAAAAATTTAGATTAAATTCTGATTACTGACAAAGTGCAGTCAGGTGGGGGTATACTACTCACGCCCCCCAGGTTGGGAACCACTGTTCTATTGTAATAACTTCATATCCTTTCCAAGGATTAGGCCAGGATTTTCAGTTTTTTGGCGGGACGTAAACTCAACCTAATGAGGGTGTAAGTGGTGTTTTGTACGGGTTCTACCGATTTTAGACAGCAAATTTTTTAAATTGGGATGCACTCGAGGTATGTGGCGGCTGGCGGAATCACTGATCCCTTCTACTCCTTTTGTCAATGTAATTTCATATTTTTCCCCTTTTGGATAAGATTCGATATGCTACGGTGGCCGGTAGGTTCTGTTAGGTTTCGTTATTTTAGATAGCATGAAATATGAAAAAATACAAGGTCCACGAAGTGATTACAATGGAACAGAGATCCGATCATTGCTTAAAATATATGCTTCTTAACAGCAAGCACGGTTCATAATCGAGGGTCACAGGTTCGAATCCCGGCTGGGCAAGGATGTTTGTGGATTTTAGAGACTTAACAACTAATGGACTCGAGACAGGCCAAATCTATTAGTTACTATAATGGTCCAAAAATACAAAATTTATAATTTTTTAAGGACGGTTGTTGAAATTGCAATACCTTTTATGTAATATCTTGTGTAGTAAAAAGTAATCCATTATTTTGCCAATAGATGGCTTTGGTGATCTGTATCTCGCGTTCTATAAGTCCGATCGGGTTCAACGAGATGGCGTTCAAACGATGAGATTGCGTACTACAAACACTGTTCAGATAGTTGTGATGAGTTGACTCAGTGTTGTGTGAGCGCGCGTCAAAATGGACACTAGCAAAGAGAAAATACGCTATATTTTACAGTGTTTCTTCGATAAAGGCGAAAACGAACGCCAGGCGGCTGCAAATGTGAATAGTGTTTATGGTCCTGATACTGTAACAGCCAATCACGCGCAATTTTGGTTTCGTCGATTCCGTTCCGGTAATTTTGACGTCAAAGATGTACCACGCACTGGAAGGCCAAGTGTCGAAAATGTCGATAAAATCATGGACACTGTCGCGTCCGACCGTCATGTAAGCACTGTTTCGATTGCCCAAGAGCTAAACATTGCACAAAAAACCGTGTGGAACCATTTGCATAAGGCTGGATACACAAAGAGGCTTGATGTATGGGTGCCACACGAGTTAACGCAAAAAAACCTCATGGACCGAATTTCCATCTGCGAATCGCTGCTGAATCGCAACAAAAGCGACCCATTTCTGAAGCGGTTGGTGACTGGTGATGAAAAGTGGATCACTTACGACAACGTCACGCGAAAACGGTCGTGGTCGAAGCGCGGTGCGCCGGCGCAAACGGTGCCCAAGCCAGGATTGACGGCCAGGAAGGTTTTGCTGTGTGTTTGGTGGGATTGGCAGGGAATTATCTACTATGAGCTGCTCCCCTACGGCCAAACCCTTAACTCGGAACTATACTGTCAACAATTGGACCGTCTGAAGGCAGCAATCGCCCAGAAGCGCCCAGTTTTGGCCAATAGGAGAGGCATTGTGTTCCACCAGGACAACGCCAGGCCACACACATCGATAGTGACTCGCCAGAAGCTCCGGGAGCTTGGTTGGGAGGTTCTTATGCATCCACCTTATAGTCCGGACCTGGCACCGAGTGATTACCATCTGTTCCTGTTCATGGCGAACACGTTTGCTGGTGAAAAATTCGCTTCAAGAGAGGCTTGTGAAAATCGACTGTATCAATTTTTTGCCAATATGGACAAGGGCTTCTATGAGAGAGGTATCATGATATTACATTCCAAATGGCAACACGTTATCGAACAAAACGGCGCATATGTGACCTAAATCGGATCATTCTAACTATGGTAAGTCAAGCCTTCAATGTCATGCAAAATAAATGGATTACTTTTTACTACACCAGATATCAATAGTTGATATCTTTTCTGCCTTTTTCTTTTCTCTTCAGAACTTAGCCACACTTCGTGGCTTACAATTTCTCACCATTACATTCCCCATGTAATTTTAAAAATTTGAATACCAATCAGTGATTCTGCCAGACCTCCCCGTGCGGAAGTCTCCCGAAAAATTATCAAGACCAGGCCCAAATTTAAATTGTTACCGTCAAAAACCGATGCCGTGCAAACTCTAATAAAACTTTCCCAATTTTAAGCTTATACCCCCAAACTGAAAATCCTGGCGGAATCCCTGATACCACCAACCAGATGATTTTTTCTTCTAGTAATATAAAAAAATATATTTGCTTATTGTTATTTCTGTATTAGCGTTATATTATTAAGCTATTTCCTCCACGCATCCATCTTCTCTTTATTAGATGTTACATTTGGTATATTTACATTCCACATTTTCTTTATATTTAATAATAATTTATCCTCATGCATCCTCATCAAACGTGAACTCGGCCATTGCATTAAACTGCACGATCAGATCACGAGAGACTGTTCTCTGGCCTCGAGCACAAAGCAAACTGTTGTACGGTGGAGAAGATTGTACTGATAGGTGTACGTCACGCTATGTGCAGGGGCTCGCTGCGTGAACGTCATACACGCCAGTTGAAAAGCCATGTGAAAATGCTTGTTTTTGTTGAACCAAGTTGCTGCGCTTGTTGATAGATACACATTCTGGTAAAATGGGATACGAAGTCAGAACCAGGATTGGACATGTGAAGCACTCGGAAGGTAAAACTGGTACGAACTGTTACACGTTATTCCTGCAAATTTACTTTTCTTCCTGCAATGCACAAAATTGTTGTATTGTCTGCTCCTTTTCTCGATTATGTTAAGTCGAACACACACACATTACACTATGAACAACAAAAATGGCAAATTGTGGTTTTGGCTCAGATGGTGATGATTACTGCGTGTCTTGTGACAACCTTGAATGATAAGGCTCGTGTGGTTCAGTCTTCATTGTGCCAACATGTTGTTTCCGGTCGACAAGCATTCATAAATAGAAATAGTCCAATACTTCATGCATTCATATTAATGTCTTCCACGATCTGCACATGTGACACAATGCGTGCGTGCGTGAATTGTTATTAACGTCCTAAACGAGATAAAGAGCTTCTAAGAACGGGACCTACAGCTTTACGTGGGTTCCGACGCACATGTGTCCCCACCGGGAATCTAACCCGGGACCGCTTTGTTAGACGGAAGCGAGCGTTACCACTCACCCACAGGGGACACGTGCAACAATGAGTGGCATATCTCAAGCTTCGACATTCGTTTCAAAATTGTACAAAACCGCCTTCTGTCTTGGCCCTCTTCACTCGTTATTTGAACTCGGGATTTAACAATTACGTTCGGTCATACCCTAGCCACACTCTCGGAACCAGAAACACACTTCGAAACTACATACTACTGTATTTGTTATTTATGGCCATTACGTATCTGAAGCTCCGGTCGGGATAGATAAGGGCCCGCGATTTGGAAAGCAACGGCCCTGGCCTTACAGAAGGTATCTCAGCATTTGTCTGGTGAGAATGACCTACACCAGTGAAACTTTCGGTCACGATGTTCCGTCGCAGTAGGGTTCGGACACACATACCGCGTGGCAGGCAGACACACAAAGTGCTTAATTCATTTTGCATGTCACTCAATGACGTTCTCTGTTAATGCAGATAGCGTACATCGCAAACACAAATACCACATGCCTGTCTTGAATGATATGTGTGACTTTTTTCCATAGTATGCACTTAGGACAGCCTACTGTAAATGTGTTTCAGGTACACCCAGTAGAGTTGCAGAAAGCCAAGAGTTTAGCTGCATGGTTTGAATGGACGCCAGTTGTTTTCCGAGCAACCCAGGGTGGTTTGGTAACAAACTTTGATTATTATGTAACATGAATAGAGTCCAGTCACATTTTGCACAATGATTCTCGGCTTAATACTACTAGTATAATTTGTTACTCACACAGATCAATAATAAGACTACGTTTTGTACTGCTTTTGCGTGTTTCACATGTACGTAGAACCATCAGCAAATCAACTATCTTTCATGTGACATTTCAAAAACGTTATACACTTGCAACTTGTTTACTGGTAGTTATGCAACCACTCATCGCAACCCCACAATTCTCCATATCTTTGATTCTGTTTGCACTATCGAAGTGGCACAGACGAATTCTACATTAATATTACATACTCTTTCCTTTCCAGCTCATTTTCACCGGTCTTTATTTGCAAACATAACGGGAATCCCTCACTTCCTTTGGGGAATCGCTTGCGCAATTGTTCTGGAGTTTTGATTTTGATATTTTTGGACACAACGTATATGACTTCCTTAATGAAATTCCACGCCGCCTGTGTCACGGCCATTCGTCTTTGTGCTATAGCGTCTCAAAGTTCCGTGCCGCCAAATTTTCCACGCCCATAAATCGTAAAGGACGCCGCTTTGCGATTTGTGTCCATATAGTTTTTTGTTTGTTTTGATGTCTACTTTCAACTCCCAAACGCTGTCATAGGAATTACGGAACACCCTATATATATATATATATATTTATTAACACGCTAGCGCCCATAATTTTGAAGATATTTGAACCAAATTTTTATATGTTGTTTCTAGGCTTAATAGCTCGGTTAAGTTCGTTAATGAGCAAAATCGGTCGCCATCTTGGATCCAAAATGGACGCCGAACCCATTGTTGTATAGAATACACAGCCTAAACCGCTGGGGCTATTGAAATCAAATTTGGCATAAAGATATAACATCACTTTTTGATTACGAAAATGTTATCTAATGAGTTCAAAGACGCCATCTTGGATCCAAAATGGCGGAAGTAAGAAATCTATTTTCCATATCGTTTCAGCTAGAGATACGAAATTTGACATAAAGGTGTATTGTCACTAGTAGTTCAAGAAAATATTACGAAATGTTGAAAAAGTCGCCATCTTGGATTCAAAATGGCCGCCGAACCCATTGTTGTATAGAATACACAGCCTAAACGGCTGCAGCTAGAAATATCAAATTTGGTAACACTATACATTATCATTTGTATGTTACTAAAATATTACATGATGTATCCAAAGACGCCACCTTGGATCCAAAATGGCGGACCTAAAAAACATTTTCCACACCGTTTGAGCTAGAGACACGAAATTTGGCATAAAGGTGCATTATGACAAGTAGTTTAGGGAAATATTTTAATACTTGGGAAAAGGCGCCATCTTGAATCCAAAATGACCGCCCAAAATCCCATTTCGCACATCGTTTGAGCTGGATAAATGAAATTTAACTTGAAGTTGTACCATCACAAGTAGGTCAAGATAATATAAGAAAACTTTCAAAAAGTCGTCAACTTGGATCCAAAATGGACACCCCAGAAACCCAATTTCCAAATCATTGAATGTAGAGAAACGAAATTTTCTTTGAAGGTGTATGACCGAGAGTAGGTTACAATAAATGGGGCAAACCTTCCTTTTGGGGGCGCAGCCCCCCGTGGGAGGGTGCAGATGGATACCATGGTGGTGTAGTGCTGCAGGGAGATTTTGTTTAAGATAAAGGAGGCGCATCCTCTCAAAAGCACTGAAGTTCGGGGGCGAACTCCCTACGGAGGTCTGGGGGCAGCGCTCCTAGCTAAACAAAGCGAGTATATACTGTATATATATGTGTGTGTTGTGGGGTATCGTTGAACAGCTCTTGATGAATAATCTACAAAACAATAAATAGCTTCTCGATAGCTCTCACATAAGGCGAAATCTGGATTTTTGAAAATAAAAAAAATTTCGAGATCTACCTCAGCCTGTAGGCCTACCGAAAGGGATTTTTTCATTTGAAATTGAATTTTATTTATGGCTTTTAGGCATCTAAAGCTCAGACCGGGATAGGGGAAGGAGAAAGGATGCGAGAAGGTGTCGGCCAAGACCTAGGTTGAAGGTGCCGTCTCGGCATTTGCCTCGTGTGGTTGAGGAAAACAGGTGGGAAAACCTCAGTCAGGATAGTCGGCCGCTGGGATCGAACCCACGACCCCCCAAATACCATGCCAACGCTCTACCACTGATCGACGGCGGCTAGGTATCCCCACTTCATGTCACAGACTTGAAGTGAATGATTTGACGGCCTGTAACCAAGGTCTGAAAATTGACATTTTAACACTTCGTATAGCAAGCACTTCTAACATACACGCACACACTCAAAAAGATAACTGTACAGATCTAACTTAATCAACACTGGCACCAGCTAGAAATAGCATAACCAAACAGTACAAGAAGTTTTAAACTTCCAAAATTTTAATTTAAAGGGCGGAATACAAGATAAATTTGGCAACACAGGCACCAGCGAGGGTGGGGAAGTGAGTATACAACAACTCTGTCAACACGTTTTAGTCGTAAAATTCCAGGGTTCAGAGGACATTTATTGCAGTGGAATTCCAAGAAAAAAGGACGGCTCGACTTCCTCCTGCAAAATCTCTGGACTGTCTGCCTAGTGCCTACGTGAGCCGTTCAACCAAATGGAGAGGTCAAAGGCTGAAAGCACGCGCGGACTTTCAAAGACAATGAAAAAAAAAGAACGTTCGGTGAAAATAAAGAATAATGCCGCCGAGATTTCAGAAGTGGAATGGGTAATCTTCTGCACAAATATTTGCCTTGTGAATTTGGACGAGACTAATAACAGCAATGTGATCACCTACTGAGCTATTAAGTGAGAAATTAGTCCAAACATTTTGTAGGTGTAAAGAAAAAAAGGGGGAGGGATAACAGAAAATAAGCCAATACCACCGAGTTCCAAACAAATATTTTATTATATTTAGGTCGAGTGATTATACTTCAGAATGAAATTGAGTTCACTGTGTAACTTTAGAAACGTGAGTTGGATTTGCTGCATAAAAGAGATGTCTTGGACAGAAATTCAGTTCAGTTGCTTTTCCGATCCGATGTTAAAAGTTTCAGTAGTGAAATTCTCCATCATTGATAACGCAGAAGAGAGGTAAATATATTTTGAGTATATATTGTTGAAAGGTTACGCCTACATAACATGATAGGCGCCTATTTTAAAGATATTCTCGAAACATTTTATTCGGAAAGCATGTAAACATTTTATTCGGAAAGAATGTTAAAACATTTTATTCGGAAAACATGTTAAAATATTTTTTAAATATTTTCTTTCATATACTGGCAATGCATTTATATTGTAATTAACAGAAAAATTGAAAGCGGCCGTGAGCGGAACACGAACCCGGATCTCCCAGTTGTCGTCTAGGTAGGCTATCCATTACAGAGGTATGCTATTCCTCTCGCCTAGTCCGTTCCATATGCACAAATAATTGGTTGTGCCGGTGTGGTGCAATGGTTAGCATACCAAGCAGGCAATTGGAAGATCCGGATTCGTGTCCCGATCGCGGCATGTGCCAATTTTTCTGTGTTAATTTCAACGTTTACCATACACAACGTTATTTGTGAAAAGGTAATTACATCCATTTATCTTGTAATACAGGAAATGTTTTCATTAATACTATAGAAATATTTTTTTATTTACAAATTAACACATTTTAAAAAAATTCAAAAGTAGTTTTTGAAATAGCAATCATATGATCGCAAAATAATAATTAAAAAAAACACATCCAAAATTCGACTTCTGGTATACATGATTCCTGACTTTTATCAAAAATATATTCTTAGTGGACATAAGATTGATTTCCAAATTATTATTTAAAATATTTTTTAAATGCAGAATATAGCTGAGTCTGCTTTGTGGGATGTGTCTTCAATTTTTTATTGCTGTCATTAACATTACATAATATTCATTGTGCACCCTACCTTGCTTTAACACCGAACTATTATCAGTTGTTTAGAAATCACAATTATCTCTAACAATTATTTCAGTATTATCGGATGTATACCTCTTGAAAGAGCATTTTAGTCCCTTACGGTAGAAATTATTAAGTTATTATATTGTTTTAAATTATGTATTATCAAAAAGCTGTTACAAACTTTTAATATTTCCGGTCCATTTATACTTCATTGCGTCTGCCAGTCGCGATCCCAAAAGCTGCTAAGTATTTTTTGCCTCAAGCCGACAGGCCACGTGATTATCGCGGTCGGCTCTCATGTCACGTTTAGAAGAATTTGCCTGCTTTGGGTAATGACAAAAACACGAAAACTGATTTTTAACGACGGATAATTAGTCATACAAACCCAGCGGCCGTAGCTCAGTTAATAGAGCGTTGGCTTAAAAGTCGGAAGGTCCTGGTAACGATAGCAGAGGCCACCCATCCCAAATCAGCTTTTTCCAGGGCTATTCCTCAGTCACCTTGAAAGTGATGTTATCTCTGGTTAAACTCCGTATTATGAGTTACGCAATTTCCAGATTTTCCAGTTACGAATGGATGAAGGAATTTTATTTACGACCTTTAGGCATCTAATGTTCACACCGGCATCTAAGGGACTTCCGATCGACAATGGGTAGGCACGTGGGTTCGAATCTCGCGTCCGACCATCCTAACTGAAGTTTTACAGGGTTTTCCTCAGTTTCGTCGGCAAATGCCGGAATGTTACTTTAAAAAGACCATGGCCGATATACCTTTCCCATAGCCTACATAACCCATTACGGCCTGAGTCAAATATGTCAAAATGCTTTAAATAAAATTAAAATTGAAACTGCTACGTTTCAGTTGCTGGAAGTACAGCCACGGAAAATTGTATTCTGCAAACACAGTATTTAGTTTTTTATTTAACTTACATTTATGGGCTATATGGGTACCTATGGCTTGTGATCTCACTTGCAGTTTCCTAGACATAAATCAAGGCTTATAGCATAGCTGAATGTCTGGCCCATTAAATATGCGTTAAATGAAAAGATAAATAAGTACTGTACTCCAGCAATATCTTTTACCGTTACTGTACAGGTATAAGAATTTTGTATCGAGCGATATATTTCTTTTTTGCTTCTTTTTAAATTGCCTTAACTCCTATGGTATACTGGAACAAGAAAGTGTTCCTTTGATTACTTTAACATTAACTTGCTGTACAAAGAATAAGAAACGACGCCAATCTCTGCTCCAGCAAAATCCAGTAAATCAAATTTGACTTGAAGCGCATCCTGGCAACATCTTCTGGCATCCTGGCATACCTGGAGTACACCATAGTTCCGACTTATTCCGTACAGATGTCACTTTTGTCAACGAGTAAAAGTGGAGGGGGGTAGACGGCCCCGTTAATAATATGGCATCAGCTCATGAGAAACTTTATGGCATATTTAAAGAGGGAGTGTTGTAATGATGTGCTCAGTTTACAATTTGTATGCAAATAACAAAAATGTAACCATGCGCCAAAAGCACAAAAGTTCAAACTTTAATGGCAACAGATCGTTGGAATACTATCCGTTTTGTAATTTGTTATGGTATACGTCTTTAAGTAGCCTGTAAATTATTGAAATAAACAATATTTATCTGATACTATCGGCACAAAACTTTTATGCAGTCAACAAAATGTTAAATCTTAAAAAATAATTTCACAAAATGTTTACTTATTTCTTAAATATAATGTTTTTGTTATAATTGTATGCTAACAAAACATGCAAAAACAGAAAAATATAAACTTTTTAGTTCAGTAAGGCTTTGGATGCATTTAACCATGTTAAGAAATTAATTAGTAACGCTGTCCATCTTCTGGCACCAATCAGATGTCTGTCCTTTAAAATCTGAATTTGTAGTCACTTAAGTATGTACTGCGGGAGTTGAATAAAAACTAACATTTAGCTTTTTTATTTAAATTATATTTATGGGCCAGACAGACAGTTATGATTAAATTGTAACATATCTGAGGGACTTATGTGGCAACCGTTCGTAAAGGGTGTATATCTTGCCCATAATTATAAGGTAAATAGAAACTAAATGCTAGACAATTATAGCAAACCAGTAATTTTGGTTCCCTTCGAGAACGACTCTTATTATTTTTAAAATGTCACGCCTTAACTTGGACCTTAAGGACATCGAAAGTGTTAGTGTTGAGCTCAGCGACCTCCAAAACTATGAATTTGACACTTATATCGGTCGTCTTTTATTATTTTTAAAATGTCACCCCTTTCCACCCCAAAGCCCTGGAGTGGGGGATGAACTTGAGCTTGTAAAGTATTGAAACTATCATTATTCATTTCAGCGACCCCGAAAAGTATGGAATGAACACTAATATTAGTAGTTTTCAATTATTGATAGAATGTCACCCCATTCCCCATGTATTTCTTATGGGGACCTTGCACCCCCATAGCTCAACCCAGCAGTGACCTAGACATGATATTGTATTTTTGCTGTAATTGAATAAGCCATTGACCTTGTCCATCCTATGTATGGTTCTTGAGAAATAAGCGTCCCTTTCCTCATTTCTATATATAGAAAGATAGATAACTGCTAGACTGCCGCAGTACTTTCTTTCCTGATTATACGTACACTCACAGTGTGTTGTACTTTCGAATGACGAAAGTATATATATCACAATACAGACAAATAAAAGAACCAGTTGAATAGAAATAAAATTGAATTTTCAAATCTAACCTTAATTTCACCCCGTAAAGGGAGTAACGAAACAAAATCAAACAGATTTATTTCTTAAATATTACTGTATTCGGTTCCCTGTTAACTGGATTGCTCATTGTTTCTTTTTTTTTTTTTTTTTTTTTTTGACAGAACTAGAACTATTTAGTCTAACAACCTCTTTGCAGCTCTGCTCACAATACTGCGCATCGAAAAATTCACCTCATTTAAAAGTATAAATCAACATGCACGGCAGTACATGCAGCCATGTATTGCGTCACAAAACGTCAGCACTACCAGAAACATGTTATACAGGAACAAGAGTTTATGTCAAAAACGGCGATTTCAAGGCCCCGTAAGAAAAAAGATGTTAAAGATAGGAATATGAGCTTTCAAAGTTAAGGAGATATGGCAAATATATGCAGCTGTGCAAAATTTCATATTCGTACCTTGAAGCATATTCTAGTTGTGGACCCCTAAAATCTGCTTATTATAGGCTCACTGATTCATTCACTCACTGACTTATCAAATTGTTTAGGGCTTTCAGAATAAGTTAGAAACATAAAATTTCTCGTGAAGGTAAGTAGGTAAGGAGAAAATTGCGCCATTATGAAAAAGTCGCTATCTTGGATTCAAAAATTTCAAAGAATACACACCTGGAACTAGAAAAACGAAATTTGGTATGACGGTACGTACATCCTCACTAGTAGGTTACGAAAATATTACAAAACGTCTCCAAAGACGCCATCTTGGATCCAAAATGGCGGACTTCAAAGATTTATTTTCCACATCGTTTGTGCTAGAGATACGGCATAAGGGTGTATTATCAAGATTAGTTTAGGAAAATATTAAATTTTGTAAAAGTCTCCATCTTGGATTCAAAATGGTCGCCCAATTTTTTTTTCACATCAAGCTACCCCAGTAGCACACAAACTTGTTTGAACGTTGATTTTTGGTTTATTTCGTTGATTAACCGTTATCGGTTGAAAATAGTACACACGTTTAATTTTAAATCATATTTTAAAGACGTGTTATTATTGAAAAGATGTTAGTTCAACGTGGATTCAACTGTTATTTTCAACCATGGTATAGATTTCGTTTAATGGGAGTCTTTCTATTTTAATGGAATAAAATGTGTAATTAAAAGCTAATTGAATACCTATTAACTATTATTTTGTGTCCTCCTTTACAAACACATTGCACTTTAAACTATATTTCAACGAACATATAATTTCGTAAATAGGGCGTTAATGTGAAGTTATTTCAACTATGAGATAGATTTCGCTTTATATGCGTATTTCTAAGGCGACATCTTTACATTTATTGAGAAATACAAATTTAATAGTGTAGCGATGGTCAAAGTATTAAAGAAGGAGAAATGCACATAACAAAGAAAGAAGGAAAGTATTCTTAATGTTACATGATGGTGAACCGACCGGTCTGGGTTTGTGGCAACTGCAATCTAGAGTACCTGTTAATAGATACAGTAAAAGAGTAGTGGACTCTCAAAGTGGATCCATGGATGAGGGGCTAAGGTGACAAGCCACCAGCGACGAATGCGGAACATTCAAGCTTCGAACCCCACAGCATCCGGTGGAATAATTTACTGATGTAAAATCAATACTGCATATCATGATGAAAGCAACGGACAAAATGCAACTAAATGTGCGTATACCAATAGAGAGTATTCATGCCCTGTTTTGGCCAACTGAATCCGTTTCTTACTCGTGCACTTCTTAATTTCAACTTACTTCTTTTCAACCATCATTCAACGTTGAATTAAACCGTTGAAGAGGCAGACATTTCGGTACATTTACATTAAGAAAACGTTTCGGCACTAACGTTTAATCCACGTACTTTCAACATGTGTGTGCTACTGGGATAGATAAGTGACATTTGGATGAAGGTGTACAATCACGAGTAGGTCACGACAATATAAGAAAACGTTTTAGAAAAGCCACCACCTCTTTAATGCAAAATTGCCGTCCAAAAACTCATTTTCCAAACCACATGCTAGAGAAACGAAATTTGGTATGAAGATGTACCATCACGAATAGGTTACAATAAATTGTTCAAACCTCCCGGGGGGGTATGAGGGCAGATCTACACAATGGGGACGCAGTCCCCTGGAGAGTATGGTTACGATAAAGGGGGCGCAGTCCCCAAAAGTCCACAAGTTGAGGGTGCAAACCGCCACGGGGGTCAGGGGGCAGTGCCCTCAGCGAAGTGATATATATACATATATATATATATAAATTAATGGCGAATATCTTCATCACCTACGGTTTGCTGATGGTATAGTCCTGTTTGCTTCAAGTGCAAAGAACTACAAATCAGAATGGAAGAACTGAGTAATCAGAGTTCGAAAATAGGCCTTAAAATGAATTTAAGTAAAACAAAAGTCATGTACAATCAACATGCTGCAAAGAGGGAAATAAAGATTAGCGGAGATACAATAGGCAAAGTTGATGAGTATGTTTACCTAGGACAGCTCAAAATATCGAATGCCAAGTTAACTGATGAAATTAGTAGAAGATGAAAAATTGCGTGGAGTTCGTTTGGAAGACTACACTTTGTTTCAAAAGCAAACTATTGTGTCTTAAGCGTAAATTTTATAATCAGTATGTCTTACTTGTGATGATGTACGGTTGTGAAACTTGGACACTGAATGCGCAAATAACTCAAAGATTGAGAGTCACACACAGAGAGCAATGGAGAGATGCATGCTAGGAATAACTAGGAGGGAAGGCAGTAAAATTAATGAATGGATTCGCGCATAAACAAAGGTAGAGGATGTAATCAAGACCGCGAAGAAGATGAAGTGGAGATGGGTCGGCCACATAGCTAGACGGAACAGATTGAAGATGGACGACAAATGTGCTACATTGGATTCCTAGAGAAAAGAAACGACCGAGACGACGACCAAATGCCAGTTGGGTAGATGAAATCAAGCGTTTTTCAGAAGCTACATGGATGAGGATAGCAGCAGACCGAGATATGTGGAAAGAAAAGAAGGGGAGGCCTTCATCCAGAAGGATAGATAACGGCTGAATATGATGATGATGATATACAGTACTATACACGTACAAAAAGCTGTGAAATCCGAGCAAGAAACCAGATGTGCATAAGGTTAAGCCAAGGTTTACCCTAAAAAGTGGGGTGTTCCCGGTGGGTGAGTGGTAACGCTCGCTACCTTGTAATCAAGGGATCCCGGGTTCGATTCTCGGTGGTGACACAAGTGGTTTGGACCCACGTTAAACTGTAGAACCCGTTCTTAGTTGCATACCAGTTCGTTTAGGACGTTTATAACAATTCACTCAACCCTAAACACTGGTGAAATGGAGGAGCGAAGTTCCTTGGTGAATGGTGACAGCATATGTAAGAGGAACACTGGAATTTTGCGCGAGGTGGCATGGTTCATGATGTTCGAGTCTTAGGGTAAGTGGTAGTGGGCGTGGTGGGTTTTAGGGACGCCACCAGCCTTATGGTTTGATCATCACCTTGCGACCTCGCGTCAACTTGAAGTGTTCCTCTTACAATACTGTAGCCAAGGAACTTGGCTCATACATCCGCCATTTCACCACCTTTAGGACTGACTAACTTGGCTGAACTTTTTGCATCTCTGGTGTTTTTGCTCGGATCCTTTGCAGTTTCTAAGAATATACCAACAGAGAAAATGATGACAGTTTGAAATATTAAAATTGAATCAACTCTGAGGAAAATTAAGATCTATAATTGTTTTTGAAATAAACATTACAAGGCTTTCTTTGTATAGCCATCTTCTTCAGTATTTGTAAGTTGGAATATTACATTTGATTCGTATTGTCCATTTCTTTCCGACAATTTTTGTTATTGTCCGAATGTAAGATATTTTTCTTTTCATCATTGATTCCAGTAATGTTCGTCTCTCGCATACGTACTTCAAAATCCTGGGGGAAATCCCTGCATGCTTCAGCACTTGCGCTAGATATATTCTTGTGGGGATAATGATTCCCTTATAATTTTGCACTATATGCACTCACCTCCTAATGCACACCACCGCCTACATCAAAACAGGCACACAGCGAAAAATATCGGTGTTGATTCAACACTTTTTCCAAGACTATCACCTTTTCGCGTTAAATAAACATAACATTCGGTGTTGATTTCGGTACTGGGAGAAAGAAAAGTTAAGGCTGCAGTAAAATCTGAATATGGGTTGCGCAGTTAGAGGTCCAACATCTTACCGACTTGGTCTAAATCGCCAACAGAAAAGCACTAGATTCAAACAGTATAGAGGAATATATACAAATACTACTACTACTACTAATGATAATAATAATAATAATACGTTGCTGAACCCTCAAAACAAAGCTACTCCTCTTTGAGAATATTTTCCACTTCTATGAAAGCAAACGATCAAGATGGCAACAGTCAAACACTCGACCAACATTCGACATGTTTATTACGATTAGAAGCCTTAATGCTGGCCAGGAGTTTGCTGTCGCCATCATGATTGCTAGTTTTCATAGAAAAGGAAAACGTTCTCATTAATGGGAATTCTGATCCCTAATTGACAAATGAAAAAGTAATTAACTTTGTAAAGTAACTTTGTTTGTTTTGGGATTTCAGCAACGTATTCTTGATTCTATATTCTGTACTGTTTAGATCTAGTGTTTCTCTGTTGGTGATGTAGCCAGGTGCCGTTCCAGGCACCTGTTGGCGATCTAGCCAGGTGGTCGAACGGCCTATAGCACGGTAGTCTGTCGACTTCTGGATCGTGTGGGTTCGAATCCCACCTCGGGCATGGATGTTTGTGAATGTGTTTAACCTAGGACAGTGTAATGTAAACGAAATTAAATAAACGAGATTTTAAAAACATCCCAGTATCGAAATCAACACACATGTGTCGATTTAACACGAAAAAGGGACACCGAAAAGTGTTGAATCAACATCACTACTTTTTTCGCTGTGTACAGGCAAACTGATTTCAGGGTGTTTTTAAGCTAGCATTTTTTTTTATTTTTTTCATATTTCATATTTATTCATTCTTCCCAGTGCGAACCAAAGGTTGTACACACCTTTTTCTACATCTCATTTTTATATACAATTTTCAAATCTTCACATTTTCTCTACATGGTACATTCCAACTTTTCTCCATATCTGGATATACACACTAATACGGTTTATGTACACAATACACATGATTATAATAAATAGAATAGAAAATAACACAAAGTTAACACAGAGATAGACAAATAAACATTTTACATAATTCTTTAAATTTCATAATTTATCCTGCCACCCCTAATTCCTTCCAACGCTCCTCCCTGACCATAGTGGTATAATGCCCCACTGCTTTTACAGTCTTCGTTTCCACCCTGTCCTCCCCTCTTATTGCCCCTAATATTTCACCCTCAATCAGATTTCCCAGACGTTTTTCTCTGGTTTCCTCCGTTCCCTTACACAAGAAAAGAATATGTCTTTCTTTGTCTTTCTCACCACATAATGGACATAATGGTTTACCTTCTTCATTATTTCTTCGGATTTGATTCCAACCACCTAATCGAATCCACGCAATTCCCCCCATTTCTTTCTTCTCACAAACCGAGATATACCTAGCCCTTCCCCACGTTTCTTGCAGCTACCCATGAAATCTCAGGGATACCTTCGCATTGCACTCCGCAATGATCTGTCTATATCCGCCATTCGCTGCTTCACCTGTTGCATCTCTACATTATCTATCCTCCTTCCCTCCCATACCTATCCTATATAACTCGCTTCTCACCTTCATTACCCACTGCCCTTCATTTCCCTCTTCCATTTGATGATACATGCAATAACTTTTTAATGTGTGTCTGTTCTGCTTACATAATTTTCCCCAGTACTTTATGGCCTGCCATTTCAACATAATTTTCTCAATATTTACACCCCATTCCCTCAAAATACCGAAAATAGCCGTGCCTACACTGACTCCCAGAAGCTTCTTATAGAAATGTACTTGTATTTGGGTAGCCATCATTCCCCATAGTTCTGCCCCGTACTTTAAGGCGCCTAATATTACCGCCCGAAACATTCGTTCAATCAGCTTGGCTCTCATGCCCGGCATCTTGTGTACTGCACTCATGAAACCCTCCAGTTCGTATTTCGCCTTGCCTTTACCCGACCTTATGTGCCGTGACCATTTCCCTGTCACTGCTACCGTTAGCCCTAGATACTGAAAATTAACCCGTTCTATCACCTCCATCTCATAAGTCCACTGTTCTCCCCGCCCATACTTGTATCCATTTTTTAAAACCATATTTTTTTTCTTTACATTCACTGCTAATTGAATTCTGTTACAATAATTCTCTAAATAATTCAAAGCTCACTATAATCCCAATTTGGAATTCGCCAACACAACTAGGTCATCTGCACACAAATCTCTCTGCCCCCTATTTTTGGTATATCCTGTTGTCCCTCCATAAGATAACCCGCAATATCGTTTATGAACAGCAAAAACACCAGCGGGGATAACACACACCCTTGTTTCATCTCAAGCGTCGATTTTTGCATCTTTGTAACCCTATTTCCTTCGCATTTCACACAAAAGAATACATTATTACACACTGCCTGCAATGCTCTTCTAATTTTTGCTGAGACGCCCTGCTTCCACAGCTTTTGCCACAAAATATGCCTTCTGAAAATCCACAAAGCACGCATACAACTTCCCCCCACTTATTCACTGTCCTACTTTTTATAAGCGTCTGCAATATAAACACATTATCCAACGTACTACACATCCTCTGAAACCCTGTCTGTAACGGACTTACCTTATCGAATGTTTCAGCCCATTCCGTTAGCCTCCTACACAATATTTTGCAATATGCTTTTCCCCATAATCGGCACAACTGACTCTCCCCTGTAATTATTCGTATTATTTTTGTCCCCTTTCTTCTTATATATTGGACATATAATAGACTGTGACCATTTGCTTCGAAATTTTCCTTCGCGGAACAGTGAATTTACTAGCTTGATCCCTATTTTCATCATATCCCTATTCTTTGCGGCAGCCTTGTACATTTCCCCTCCAATTCTCTCAATATCTGATGCCTTCCCATTTTTCAGACTATCTACCGCTTGCTTGTACTCCATCTCCGAAATTGCCTCATTCAAAATAGGTACGAAGTCTCCTATATAATACGGGAAAGTATACCCCACCCTCCTACCTCCCTACTATCAACTTGTAAAATTCCCCCACTGCATGGTTGGTTGCAATGTGAGAATGTTACAACTTTTTTTAAGTTAAACCAGATTCATACAGCGCAAAAAAGTGGGCTTGGGCTGATTTGCAACTAGAGGCTTCAATTTTACTTGGAATAAATATTACAGTAAATGATTTGTATATCCTTTCAAGCATAAAAACACGTTTTAAGTCGATTATTAGAAAATATTACAGTTGTTCCGTATTTTCCATAATTTCTTTTCGACCATTTTTCTCATTATACGAGGATAAGAGACTAAAAACATCTTCGTCATCGTCTTCAGTAACGTTCGCCTCTCGCAAACGTACTTCAGGACTTTCATTATTTATATTGTGTGTCCAGCTGATTTCAGCTCTCCTGGAACGGAATATCAAGTTTATTTTAAAGACAGGGTACCACAGAAGTTTCTAAAGCTGAAAACAAAGAGTATCACAGTTTCTACTACGCTTATATTAGCTTGCCCTGTCTGTCCAGGTCAAATCTTTTAATCAGTTTTTAATCTCCATCAAATTGCCCAATCTACATGAAACTTTGCACACATTTGTGTGCCTGATTAAGATTCAAAACTCCTTAAGCTTGTAAGGCATATCTGTACGGGCACCCGAAATTACGGGAAGAGAATAGGGGAAACATTTCCCGTTCCTGTCCAGACTGTCATATATATATATATATATATATATAGATAGATAGATAGATAGATAGATAGATATATATATATATATATATATATAGATATATATATATAGATAGATATAGATATAATAATTCACAGCCATATTCAATCCACTACTGGATGAGACTTCTCCCCGGAGGGAGGAGATTGGTTTACTACTCCCACGCTGACCAGACGGATTGGGAGAGAAGAGCCTAAGCTCCGAAAAAAGCCGGACTTTTTAAAAAAAATTCCGGACACAGTGAATTTGCACCAATCAACAATGTTTCTAGGCGTAATCACGTTCGTTATGTACCTTTTTATCTAGTAGTGAAAGTTTTAGGGAGGTTAAAGAGAAAAATAATACTTGTTGATGTGCTAGTTCTTGCAATTTTTTTTGTAATTTTCGCAATTTCGCGAACGGAGACAAAAATAATCGAGTGCGATATATCGACAGTACCACCAACTACAGACCCTAGTAGTTAATAAATAATGACAAATTACTGCTCGTGACCATACAGTTAACCGTAAATAACACAAACACTGCAGTTTAGATGTAGTAATATCTTGTTCATTATTATTTTTAAAATGCCAAACTTTTTCAAGGAAAAGACAAATGCCGGCCTGAGATTTCGGCAAAGGTTAAAACGCCATACATGTCCGGCAAAAATCGGACGGTTGGTAACCCTACGTCCTGGTATACACTGGATAAAATGGCCTTCAATCCTACTTTACACTGAATAAAGTGACACAATTATGGTTTACACCCCCCTTCCCCTTGATCATATCCTGGATCCGCGTATATAGGCTATATATGCCCGCGTGGTCACGGATTCAATTCCCACTGGGGTCCATTGAACGAAGTGGCATTGAGTACACTTGACCAAAAGCTGTTTTTCCCGTCGTTAGAAGCTCATCAGCTTGTTTAGGACGTTAAAATCAATTCGGGTTCTCAGTGGCTCAGTTGGTAAGCGCTCACCTCTGGTGCTAGGGGTCGTCGGATCGATATCTGCTCATGTGGGTTTTGTGGTCGACAAACACCGTGTGCGTGGAATTTCGGGGTGCTCACCTTTCCTCCCACTTTCTTCACTCCACCAATTCATCCCATCATCATCCATACGGCCTGAGCCATAGTTGCTTAAAGGCCTTAAAACGAATTCAATCAATATATGTGTTACTTTTTCTCTTTGAAACTGAAACTAGAATCATAGACCTCCTATTATGAGATCTATGCTAGAATATAAAACGGAAACGCTTTGAAATACATGAACCGAAAGGCAGTTTTGGACAACTCACAAGAACCATCTTAAATACAGTAGTTATATATGTCTCCCATCCTCCTTCCATTTACGTTTACAGAAACACTTTCACATTTGCGAGCACTATTGTAGGGGGGGGTACATGTAACGCGTACGAAAGAACAATGAACACTAAAGATAGGAAACACAAATCAATATCTGCGAAGAATATTATATACTCGTAGATGCATGTGATGTAGAAGAAATAAAACATTGGCTTCTCTGTGTTGTATGTATGTTCATTTTTATTTATTTATTATTATTTTATAGATTCGGAAACGATGGTTCCCTCTCAAATAATAACACAACGCAAAGGGAGGGAAGCTCAATATTTACGCCTTCCTTCTTAGTTCTTAACCACCGCAAAACGTATTTGTAGGTGGGAGGAGGGAAATACTTCTTTATTATCAAGACCGTTTCCCAGACGAAGGCCATGGGCCATGCGAGTCGGTCAGCCAATAAGCAGACACAAGGGAAGCGGCGGGAACTTTGACCTCGCGCCACCAGATAGCGTGGAGGTAAAACCTAGAAAAGAGCACCCAGCGCCATCTGCAGGTGAGAGACTAAACTTCTTGAAAGACCGTAAATAGATCGCAGGTTTTTTAAGGCTTACAGTGAACATCTGGAATAGTTTATCTGTGGTCCAAACTACAACTTCATCCCAAGAAGGTGATATTTAAGTGTTCAGTAAAATGTCAAAGGCATAATTCACTAGGAAGTCCTGAAACCTAACCAAACCATCAATGTTACCTTCTACTGTCGACAGGTAGACAGAATACGAACCGCACTGCGATCGAAGCGCCCAGGCCTCGTCAATCGCGAAGAAGTCATCACCCATCATGATAACACCAGACCACATGCTGCTGTCATAATCCGACAAAAATTGATGGACTTTGCTTAGGAGCCCACCCATCCCTGATTTAGCCCCCACAGATCACCCTCTGTTTCGCGCTTTACAGAAATCTTTCACTCAGAAAATCTTTGATGATGTGGAGGCTGTGAAAACTGTCATAGAACGGTTCTTCGACTCCAAACCTCAAGTCCTTTATGGCATTGGGATTCATCTCCGACCAGAAAGATTGAAAGAGGTCATTCATTGCGATTATACAATCTTAGGCGAGTTCCGTTTTGTGTTGTTTGCACTTATATATAAACACATAAAACGGGTAGAACTTTTGCACGTACACAATTATTGCCATAAAAATGCCGAGTTAATTTATATTTAAGTTCTGGGTAAGCGTGTGTGGCCCGTGACGCTACCACTCATCATATACTGGCTCTCGTATACGAAGAAGTTGGCCACCCCTGATCTAGTGGACAACACATTGGATTGCTGGATGTGAAGCCCGGGTTCGATTCTCGGGTGGTGATATTTTTTATTTCTCCTTTCCATTTTTAAATAACTGCTCCTTTTTCAGCATTCTACAAAATTTACAAAAATAGCTGGGAAAACAATGTTTTTTATTTATTTTTTTTCGTTTTGCATTTTTCATGATTTTACAAAATTCACGAACAAAGTTAATACAAGTCAGGTTAGATTCTTTTTTCATTATACACGTTCTCCAAGTTTTGGGGACTTCACGGAAATAGAAGCTCGTTGGTTTTCCGCGCTCACCATTTGACTGGCTTTTCGGTATATTACAGAAGTAGCAGTGTTAGGAGTGAGTAGGAGTAGCACAACTAATATCTGTTGAATTTGAAATAGTAATTAAATAGTAATAGTAGTCGTAGCGGAAAAAGTATTGGTAGCCGTAGTAGTAGTACGTAGCAGTAATAGCAGTAGTAAAAATAGTAAAGCCTAGGTCACATTAGAAAGTTAAATTTACATAGGCCGTGATGGTCCAATCTCTTAACAATAAGGCGATCACGGACGACAGTTGTATTTTATTTCCGTTAGGCCACCTAAACTGGTTCTGCTGGAGCCAATTCGACAATATAATGCAATTTAAAATTTGCAATCACTTCCAGAAGTAGTAATAAATAAGTTATTGATGCTGTAAAGATGTATATAGATCACTCGGTATTACAGCTACCAGCTGCATTTAATACCAGCGATCGCAAACCAAGTGTGAACTTCCAGTACTCCCTACTAGCTGTTGCTACCACCAGCCAATAGCAAACAGCAGCTGATAGGTACCCAGTCTTATGTGACCTAGGCATACGTAGTAAGACTATGATTTCCATTAGTTTATATTATTATCGGGAGATTACGGGCAATAACAGCTATGGTTCAATTAAGAATAATAATCAGTAAATTATTTTATTATTGAATACTTTAAACATATTTCATGTTGTCAGTTTTTTACATTTTACTTCAGTATTAAAAATATTTTTCCTTACTAGTGATAGTGAAAAGTTTCTTGCAAAGTCTGTTGAACTGGTGATAAAACATAAAAAAAATATCACGCACGAATACCAAACAAAGAAATAATAAAAGTGAAGTTTATCAATATTAATCTACGACTGAAAAAATATTGACGACGACAAGCATTTGAACCCGGGACAAAGTTAAATTTTTATTACAAACTCTGCACGATAACCACTCAGCCAGCCTATTAAAAAGTGTTTTCTGTCTCATTTTACTTGCTTTTACGGTAAGACCATGAACTGATACGGTCATTCCGTGCTTAATTAAGAATTATTGTTACTTTAAAATTTTATTTTAGCTTCTAATTCCATATTTATTTAAGAACAAAATTACAATGTCCATCCTAATTCAGCTGCACTGTGATTTAGCGCCGGATTACGTTTAAATTTTGAACGACAGGGAACAGCGGAAATCCCTGCGAAATATTCTATAAAGACATGCGACAAGCTTTTGTCTATAGCTGTACCATTGATGTTACTTACTTGTATACCAATATTTCTCATGCCCATGGCTTACCAGCTATGGAATTCTTCCTTAACCAGAGACCAAAACCTCATATCCCAACCACAGTGTTCCTTCTTAACCTGGGCAACATAGTTTTCACATATGACAACTTCAGATCCGAGGCACGGCCATGGGTACGAGAATGATACCTTATGCTAATCTGTTTATGGGCAAGCTCGAACATGATTTCCTGCAAACTCAGCCTTTGACCCCACTACTCTGGGTAAGATTCTTGGATGATATTGTTATGGACTCATGGTGAAATCAGTCTAAAGACATTCCTAGAACAACTGAACCAATTCCGTGTTGTCCAGTTCACATGGTCCTTTTCTAGCAAAAGAGTCACACTCCTTGACGTAGACAATATTCGACAAAACAAAACCCTCATTACTTCCGTTCACATAAAACATACAAACCATATGCAGTATTTACACTACTCAAGTTCTCACCCTTACCACACCAAGAAAGCGATTTCTTTCTCCCCTGCCCTCAGAGAACAATGCCTGAATTTCACCACCTCTGCTGCTGAAACTTACAAACAACGCCTCCAGGAGGCCCTAGTCAACCGAGGCTTCCCATCTTACTCTGTTAGCAAACAAATTTACCGTGCCTCGTTACACATTCAACCCATTCAAACTTCCAACGTTAATCCCAACCCACCGGATCCAATCATCCAATTCCACCCTAAACTAACCCAGGTCAAAAAATCCTACACCCTCATTTCCACATTCTCCACCAGACACAAGATCAGTATTCCCTTCCCCTCCCGAATAGTTTTTCCGCATCCTCCTAATCTTAGAAAAATCTTGGTCCGTACGAATCCTTCATCGCCAGCACCCCAAACCGGCGCCCATATATGCAAGAGACCCAGATGTAGGACCTGCTCCATTTCCATCACTTCTCCCACAGTCACTATCAATATTGCTAGTGGTCGGTACACCCTAAGTCCCAAGGGTACATGTCACACCTTTAATGTAATGCACATCTTAACTCGCAAGTTTTGTTATGCCTTTTATGTCGGGGAAATAGGTTGTGCTCTTAACATTCACATTAACAACCATCGTCACTTCTCTACTATCAACAAACCGATGCCCCAGTCTCCTTACAAACCGAGTCTTCAGAACACCAATTTGATCTATCTTTCCTGGTTGCCATAATCCATATTTTACCCCCTACAATCAGCACCTAAACACGCCGTCTGTGGGAGGGCGGTTTTATTCATGGTTTAAACGGGAAAATGTATGCTGGCCTTAACTTTCAACTATGTAACTTTCTTTTTTACATCCAAGATGGCGGAAGAATAGTTGCAAAGATCGTATCCGCTCCCAGTTTATTCATATATTCTTAATCATAGCCAACTATTAGTGTTATGTTTTAACACAAACTAATTCATACATCACCAAGTGTTATATAGTGCAGAGTGAAACCATTTATTTCCAATTATTTATTTGGTGAAACTATTAAATGTAACTATGGCGCCACCTAAACGTGTTACTCCTTCAAGTTCATCCAGGTCACTGGGCACCCCAAGCAATGGAGACCTTGTGAAACAAATTTGTGAAGAAGTTAAAAGTGCTGTTCAAACGCCGGAAATCATTAAATTGATTGCAGACTCTATAATAGAGTCAGTGTCGAAGATAGTCGCTGCTCGACTTGAAGAGACACTAAAATTCAATAGCAATCTGGCTGACGACCTGCGCAAGGAATTAAGTGGCCGGGACAAAGAAATAGATCTACTTAAAGAAAATGTGCAAGACATAGAGTAGTACCAACGCCGAAATAGTCTACAACTTTTCGGATTAGCAGAGAAAGAAGGCGAAAATACTGACAACGTTGCGCGTTAAGTATTTGAGAAAAAGCTAGGTGTTACCTAAAGTGCAAGTGACATTTGTCGTTAGCATAGAATAGGTGTAAAGAAACCCGGTACACCAAGGCCGCTTCTTGTTAAATTCACCAATTAGCATGCACGAACGGCTCTTTTTTGGCAAAAAGCGAAAACTAAAAAATACAGGTGTTGTCATACGTGAGGACTTATGTTCTGCTCGTTTGCAGCTCCTGAAAAAAGCCATCTCTAAGTACGAATCCAAAAATGTGTATACTATTGATGGGAAGATCGTAATTCTGATCGATGGCAAGCGCAACTACGTAACAAATCAATCGCAACTAGACAATCTGTAATGTGTTATTCCTGTACAAAGGTTCACACGCTGGATATACAACCCACTTAGGCTCCTGTAAATATGTTTTGCATTTATGATGAGAGCTGTATTTTTATTGATACGAAGGATTATACCTTCGACTTATAATAACGTGATTGTGCCTTTGTATCTAAGTTGCGTTATTTTAACCTAAACCGGTAATCTTGTCTTAGCATCATGTTGTATAAGCTGCTACATTTCCGTAGCAGTTATAGCAGCGATCACCGCTATATGTTGCTATGTTTGAAATAGCAGTTTACAAAAATGCTATTTTTCCGTAGCAGTGATCACTGGTAGAGGCTATAGTAGAAACTGCATTTCTGTTAAGGGTAAGAACGACTTTTCGTATTTTTAATCGTAGAACTCTTGCATCGAGGCTATGGCATGCAATATATTATATTATTACTGTTAGAACAACAGGGCCAGCGATTTTGCGATGAAACGAAAACCTGTGTATTTTTTCTCTGATTGTACTTTTGTGATCATTGTTTTTTTTCTAACTGCTACAAGACATTACAACCATGAAGTTTTCAGAAACTTATTACGCAGCAAAGAATAAGCTTTGTGTCCTGGGCAAGGTTGTGTATAGTAACCATACCTTCCTTATTTTATAGTATATCTTATATTCTCTCTCTCCTAAAATATGTGAAGCCCAGCATTACTTGTTTTCATAGGTTAGGTTATTGTGTACATATATATATATATGTGTGTATATATGTATATAATCATGTTTAAAGTTCTCTATAATACCGAAGATATACTCATTACAATGGCTATAGGACTGTGTGGAATTAAAATGTGTACTTTTGTATTTAACAAATATACTGGAGAACTAGTTGCTGAGCCAAAGTTAGAATCAAGAGTCGAGATATCTGAAGTCAAATTTAGGTATGATGTTGGGTAACGAAGACAATAAATTGTGGAAGCTCCAGGCTCACTCTAATACAGGCGGTATAAATTGTGATATGATAAAATAGTTCCCGGATCTAAAATCAGCATTTACTATTATGCACGCTAATGTTCGTTCTCTGGTACCGAAAATAGATGAAGTTAGACACTTAATTAATCAAACACAATGTGCCGTATTTATTGTAACAGAATCGTGGCTCGATGAATCTACAAACACGGACTTAATTCAAATACCTGGGTACTCCGTTGTTCGTCAAGATAGAGGATCTAGAGCTGGTGGAATTATATTATACTATCTAGAGAACCTTAAAACTGTAACCCTGAACTCGAACATAGAATATATCAACGTTATTATTAAATTAAGCTCACTGACAATAGGCACTGCTTCGCTATATAAGCCACCCAGTACACCATATAGTGAACTATCAGTTATTGAAGACATTGTAACAGATCTCTACCCTCAAGTGGATAATCTTTATGTAGTCAGAGATCTAAATGCAGATCAACTCTGTCCAGAAAAATCTGAAACTCAATTACTTAAAATCAATCTTGGAATCATTACAGCTAATTCAATTAATTGATGAGCCAACTAGAATAACTGAATGCAGTGAGTAATTACTGGATTTAATCATTAATGACAGTGTCCAGATGGTTCAGTCATATGGTGTTAATGCCCCCATTGGTACGTCCGACCATTGTGTCACGTTCGTAGTACTTAATCCTGCCTGCATCCCCAACCGCTCAACTGAAACTATTCGTTATCGGAATTATGCCACTTTCAACGAGGAATTATTCTACCGTGATGCTGAAAACACGAACTGGGGTGATATCGAATTATGTGAATCGATAAACGATAAACTTTTTACAAGAAACCTTTTTGATGTACATGCTCCAATTAAAACAACCAAAATCACTAAATGCAAATTACCGCACATTTCAAGTAATACAAAGCTACTAATGAAACTCCGTGATCGTGCCCACCAAACGTACCAGAGCCCTACAGGATTGGGATGAATACAAGAGACTGCGTAATTTCACAACAACTGTGGTTCGGCAAGAAAAAATCGCATACTTCTCTCATCGCATAAAGTGTAGCGCCAGCATACAAGATACCTGGAAACTAATACGCGCACTTGGTTTGTGCAATAAAAATACTCTACCTGTTCTCCCTATAGTGCTGAACGATTCAAATGATGTGAATCATCACTTTGTCAACTCCCATCGCGTTTCAGCTACTAGTGAAGATATCTTTGACCAACAAATACTGAAATTTAAATCTTAAAGTCTCCCATACTCTGATAATCCTTTTCATCTAAAACTTGTGGATATAAACGAAGTGAAACAGGCTGTATATAAAATTAAATCTAATGCTGCTGCACCTGATGGAGTAACTGGAAAAAAGCTTAAGCTCGCGATGCCCTTCATCTTAGCCCCACTAACACATGTCATAAACTTCTCGCTTTCTAACGGCTGCTTTCCTAGTGCGTGGAAGCTCGCTGAAGTTGTGCCCCTTGCAAAGAAAAATCCGTAAAATCCTTAAACGATTTGAGACCTATCAGCATCTTACCAGTTATGTCAAAAGTTTTGGAAACAATAGTTTTTCAGCAATTAACTGATTACGTTAATAGTACTGCTCTCTTACCAATCTTTCAATCTGGCTTTCGTAAGCATTTTAGCACCACTACAGCTTTATTACAAGTTACCGATGAGGTACTACACGCAATAGACAACTCACATGTAGTAATCGTAGTACTACTGGATCTCACGAAAGCATTTGATCTAGTCCACCATGGCATACTCTTAGCAAAAATGAAATATTACAATTTTTCTGATACCGCAATTATGTGGTTCGAATCATATCTGAAAAACAGAAAACAACAGACATGTCTCAAGACAGCGCATTATGCTTTATCTGAGCCATTACTTGTTAGAGCAGGTGTACCGCAGGGATCTATAATAGCCCCACATTATTTTCTGTTTATACCACAGATCTCATAAATGTCGTCAGGCACTCATCTGCACATTTTTATGCAGACGACACGCAACTAATTATTTCCTCACCGCCACAATACATTATGCGAACAGTGGAACTTCTTAATGAGGACCTCGCGGCCGTGTCAAACTGGTGTAATGATAATGGTCTTCTCATCAATCCAGTGAAATGCGCGTTTACTCTTCTGGGAACCCAACAACAGTTAAACAAGATCAATCATTCGGAACTAAAAGTGCGTATTATGGATTCTTATGTCTCTTTCTCTCCGAATATGAAAGATCTTGGGCTGACAATAGATCAGGAACTGAGCTGGAGTACACACACGACTTCCCAGTGCCTTAAAGCATTAAATGTACTAACACAACTATATAAAATAAAAGATTTCCTATCGCACCATATTAAGTTATACCTTGCAAATGTGCTTATTCTACCTCTATTTGATTTTTGTGATGCGGTGTATGGAACGTCTCTTTCTACTCGTAGATGTATGGCTATTCAAAAGGTTCATAACTCTTGCATTCGGTTCGCTTTTGGATTACGTAAAAGTCAGCACATCTTACCCGTGATGAATAATAATAATATTTTGACAATGTCTCGGCGTCGGTATCTGAACTACTGTTGCTTGATCTATAAGGCTCTCAAAATAAAATCTCCACCGTACATATACTGTAAATTCACAAGTAGGTCCAATATTCATTCATATACAACGCGGAGCTGTGAAAAGCTTGATGTACCACGCCACAAGCTCAAACAGGTTCAGGGATCCTTCTCAATATCAGGCCTGGATTTGCGCTTCCCAAACATATCCGAGATATTAAAACATTTAAAATTTCGCTAAAATTTTTCCTACTTAAGGATCAGCAACTAACCTCCAGTACACATGATAAATTTACTATCTAGATGTCAGATGCGAAATCGGTTCAATATTGTCCTTTTGTGCTCATTAACACAATTATTGGTTGTAATTTGTAATGGTGTTTTATTGTGTGTGTATATATGTGCGCTTTCTTTTTTTTTCTTTTTGTTTAATCCACATTATTTTACTGATTTTGTAACTCTGTTTCTTTATTTGTAACTGAATTATTTATCTTGTATTTCGTCAAATTTTGATGTGTTGTATTTCTAATTATGTATTCTTGTCAAGGGTTAGGTGGTAGAGCAGTCTTCGGCTGAACCTCGCCCGCTCTAATAAAGCCATTTTCAATTCAATTCAAACACCCGTTTGCTCTGTATTTTCAACACTTTTCCTTCCACAATTCCATCCCAAACTTACACGTTGTACAGCTGCCAATTTTTCCAAGCTCCGCAAATTCATGCGCTATATAACAGTCAAATATTCTCGAAACTTGATACGTCGTACGCTATGTGGCGCCACTGTACTCTTAGTCTTTTTTTCAATCCGCGCGTGTTCGTCTTTTCCTCTCCTAGCAAGAATAAGGTGTAATCACCGAAATATCGTAAGTACTCTGGACATATTAGTGTTTAAGTGCGTGTGTTCGCCTATGGAACAATAAGATAAAAATTAATCCCAATCTTCTTTTCATAAATTTACCTAATGGAAAAAAGAACGAACACGTGGACTGTCATCTTAGTCTTTTGTTCAGTCCACCTCTTTCTTTTACGAGCAAGAATACGGTCATATCCACGAAATTTCGCGTAGAACTATGTGAATATTATTACCTATGTGTGTTTTTTCTATGGAACAAATAAGCTGTAAGTACTTTCCTTACTTTTATCATAAATTTACCTTAAGTTGCCCTTCCGGTTTCCTTTGTATGGTAGGAGAGAAAATGGACAAAGCTGCTCCAGTGGTTACCGTTGCTGATTGTTGGATTCACGGCTCTGCCAAGGAAATTTTCCAAGGCGTGAGAGACTGGAACGGTGCCCACAGTTGAGAGCTTCGGCTCACCCCTCCCAACACACCTGGTCAGCGTGGGAGCAGTAGACTCCTCCCTCTGGGAGAGGCCCTCATCCAGAAATGGATTGAATATGGCTGTGAATTATTATATTTATATATTCATATGCGTGAATATATATACATGTATATTTGTATGAATGTATGAGTAGCCTTTAAAGAAGAAAATAGTCTAAAAAGATTAGAAATTAAATTAACAGAAGTAAAGGTGCTCCTATGTTTGCACTTTTGTAATGTGCACTATGTTTTTCCTTCTTTAATTGAATTCATACATATTAAAAAAAACACCCACTTCACATAAAAATTATTGTGTGTTGAAGCCATTACGTAAACGGTGAAAGACGTTTCCACATTAGGAACTGTTTTCTACCATTGAGGACGATTACCACAAATTCAATATACGTAATTATGATAAATTCGTCCTCCGTGCCATAATATGTCTCATAACATACAATTAGTTTCAACACCAGAATGATCAGAATCCCTTAATAAATAAGGGCTTTTTTCCGTGTGCCATTGCGTGTTGATGAATGGAACATCATCATATATTCTCTGATAAAAATGGAAAATGTTAGATTCAATACAGGGTCTGAAAGTTGTTTACCGCATGCGACAAGTGGATTGCACGTTTTTTAAAGAATATTACAGTTTCACAGGACTAACTGCTTCTTTCCACCCTCCTTTACGCAGTGCTGGATACGCGTTACGAACTTCTCATTATATGTAGAAATTAATCCATGAATATGCCCTTAGCATTGCCCGTTTCAGGAACGAAAATTCACCTTTCAGGAAGAAGACTTTTCTTGCACACATAAGCTTTACACAGCCTCTTCCGTGCATTAGTAAACGCGATTTGCGTTAAAGTAAAGACAAAATTTGACAGATATCACAGAACTGGATAACTACATATCGGTATTAACAGGATGTTTGAAATTTGCGGAAATACCTAATAATCTAGACTCTAGAGAGCTTCTAATTTAAAATAACAAACAATATAAATAAAGTTCCATTACATTATATTATTAATACTATTTCTGAAGATATTTAAAAGAAACCAAAATTTAATTAAACAAAAAATGCTTACCCCAGAAAGACATAAACATGGCAAAAAACACAGTAGACGGATTATCAAAGAGGTATGTTACACGTGAATGGAAACAGGTTTCCTCTAAATTCCAATAATCACAGGTTCGGTCACACAGAGGACACATTTTAATGTGTAAATCCTTGTTGCATATATCTTCACTGCAAAATAAGTAAAGAATAAGCTAAATAAAGACATAGTATTTATAACCGGAATGCCAGTACAACAAACAAATTTATCTTAATATCAGCCCTCGGGAATGCTAAAATCAAGTATAATGTAGTCAAATTATGCCGTTTACGTGGAATGTAAAAGTAAATGTGTGTACATGTAGGAAATTAAGTAAATTCTGTACCTCAGAGACAGAACCGCGTACGTCACAAATCCTGGTTTTCGAGAAAAAAGAAAAAAAAAAGACTTCCTTTCACACAGAAAGTAATTGGACAAACTATATTATTGGATCTTCGTACTGATGACGCAGCGAGGAAAACATAATAAAAATCATACCTACCATGCGGTTCAAGAATCATTACTATGAAAAATAAATTGGACGGGCTAGTACAAATACTGCCTTCAATGGTCCCAAGGTTAAAAGGAAAAAATAAGGACAAGGACATTTAAAAAAGGGAACTCAGTGGGAATATACACCAAAACAGGCTCGTCAAAAAAATGCAAATGGCGGCTATCTAACATCTGAGTGCGAATTGTATGAATGTTGCCACATACATGTATTAATATTATCCAAAAGTTGATCCTAGTCTCTATACCCAGTGACGTACGCGGTGACGTCAATGCTTAATTTGTTTAATTCCGATTTGACTGATTTAATTTGACTAATTTAATAACCTTCAAAAATAAGTTCGTTAACGTTACTAGAGCGGTGAATAATCCTAGTATTTCCTATTTTATGTTTTGTAGCAAAAAGATGTTTGGAAAGACCTAACACTGTATCGGTTTTGGATGAATCTCTCAAATATTCTTTTAACCGTACAGAAACATTATGCTTAGTCATACCAATGTATTTGCCCTTGCACTCCTTGGTTATTTCGTAAACACCTGAACTATAGATCGGTCTATATAATAAAAAAAAAAGCTATCCCCTGTGCGATACGCACGCGCCGTGAACGGCGCATGGGGGATGTGAAGGTAGCGCTCCACATTTTCTTGACCTACGGTATGAAGTGAGGTGGAGTGGTCAGTCCCACGCTCGACCGCCTTTAGGATTTAAATTTTGTAACTGTTTTTGAATACTGATGGGTGGTCTTTCAGCTGCATTAATACCATATTTTGCAAATAATTGCTTCAGTTTTTCGGTAATGCCGGGTAAGGTAGGAATGGACACCCAATTATCATCCTTTGCACTAGCTTGTTGGTCATTTTTTAAACTGTGTTTAGTCCTGTTATAGATTTGTAGCAAAGTGTTTCTATCGTAACCGTTTATTATACCAATATTTATAATTTGTTCTATTTCACTATTTAGTCTACCGAGTTTGTGCTCTTCTGAAAAAACTGGCCCAGATATTAAACTTCAACCTGCTGCTGTGAAAAGAATTGGCATATATGTACTGCAAACCTGCTGTTGCCTTCCGATAAAGCTTAATTTGAAACTTACAAACATAATAGGTCCGTTTCTATCTTTCCCGGCATTACCGAAAAACTAAGGAAATTATTTGCAAAATGTGGTATTAATGCAGCTGAAAGACCACCCATCAGTATTTAAAAACAACTTACAAAATTTAAATCCTATTATGTAGACCCGATCTTTAGTTCAGGTGTTTACGAACTAACCTGTGAGTGCAAGGACAAATACATTGGTATGACTAAGCGTAATGGTTTTGGTAAACTTTCTTTTGTATGGGCAATTGTAGTAACTTTTTTACTTCGGCCCGTCACGATTATCCATCACGTTCTAGTTAAAATCCACAATCACAAATATCCATGCCTCAGTCGCGATTCGAACCCGGGACCTTTGAGTTGGTGGCCTAACGCCTTAGACCGCGCGACGTAATGTTTCTGTACGGTTAAAATAACCACTTGAGAGGTTCATCCAAAACCGATGCAGTGTCAGGTCTTTCCAAACATCTTTTTGCTACAAAACATAAAATAGGAAATACTAGGATTATTCACCGCTCTAGTAACGTTAACGAACTTACGATTTTTGAAGGTTATTGCATTAAATCAATCAAACCGGAATTAAACAAATTAAGCATTGACACCATGTCACTGGATAGAGGCTGGGATCAACTTTTTGATAATATTAATACACGTATCTGGCAACACTCATACAGTCCGCACTCAGATGTTAGATAGCCGCCATTTGCATTTCTCTGACGAGCCTGTTTCGGTGTATATTTCCCACAGTTCCCTTTTTTAAATGTCCTTGTCCTGATTTTTTCCTTTTAACCTTGGGACCATTGAAGGCAGTATTATACTGCCGAAGGCCCGTCCAGTTTATTTTAGTTTATTTTTCATAGTAAGGATTCCTGAAACGCACGGTAGGTGTGATTTATATTATATCATTGGACTTACTTTATAACATTATTTAACGTGTTTATAATAAGAATTATACAACCATTATGTGAGGCCTTCCAAATACTGTACAAAACTGCATTAGTCACGTTTTGGCCAAATTGTACTTACGCGGTTCTATCTCTCAGATACAGAATTGTGCTGATAAATGTCAATTTTATCACACTCGACACTCGTAAACACTGCTATTTTGTATTCAATGTTGCCGGAACATAGGAGAAAACAATATTGTATGAAAATATTACTAAATGAGCTTTAGCACATCTAGTAGAAAGTGCATAAACTACAAGATATGTATGTTATCGTAGATGAATGTACGGATGGTGATAAAATTCTTGAAACTGATATTGTGTGTTTAACATATTGTAAGAGATGGTTTATGGAATTTTAGTGTTTACATACCCTAAATGCCGACCTGGTAGCAGTGTAGTTAAGGGCGCTAAGCCAGCGACTCGAAGATCCCGGGTTCGAATTTCGGTTGGGGTATGCATGTTTGAGATTGTGGATTTTAACTAGAACGTGACGGGCCGAAGTGAAAAGTTACTATAATGGCTCATATAATATAAAGTTTAGGTAAGTTTTTACATATCCCAAATATTTCATCGATCAAGGTAGACCAAGAATTATGTAAGTTTATCCTGTCGGTGTTTAATCCCGAGCTATTATGAATTATAGAGCAGACCTTTAGAGCAAGCTACTTATGTCATAGGATACGAAGACAAACATCACAAACACACAAGAAAAACGGCAAAGTATCGCAAAAGCGATCTCACATGATAGGAGAGAAAATGGTCAGAGTACTGGTACGAGACTGGTGTTAAGAAAAAGTAGCCACGTTGCCAACTAATATTTGGTATATTGTAGCCACGTTACGGAGGTGGAAAAACGACCTTTTTGATGTGTGTGAGAAAACATTAAATGGAGAAGGAAATACGGAACTTACTAGAAGTTGGTAAGGGGCTTCCTAAAGAAATAAGATGGTATACAAGCAGAGGGGAGGGGAAAATAATAATAAAGAAGATGAAGGGAAAAAGAAGAATAAAGAAAAAAACATATTGGAAAATAAAAGAAAAGCGAAAATAGAAATGGAACGAAGAAGAGAATGGAAGAACAAACACTAAGGAAGAAAATACTGCGCTGCAAGTGTTAACATGCAGTTAAGGCCGGGTTCATGGTTGGTGGAAATGACAGAGATGTACTTCTGCTCCCATCTCTTTCTAACTGTAGCAGCTGAGTCAGAATTCAGAAAATTCAGGATGCTGACTCGAAAGGGTTCGTCAAAGGTGCAGCCATGATAAAGGTGGGTTCAGGTGGGAGGTGCGAAAGTTGTAATTTGGAGGAGTAGCGATGGTTGTTGATGCGGATTGTTAAAGGGATCTGAGTTTCTACAACGCAGGAGGAGGAACATACGTTACAGTTTAGGAAGTAAATGAGGATGGAAATATTCAACTACCGTAGTGTCTCGTAAAGAGTATGCCTCGTGAGACATGAGATGTTCGAACGTCAGACTGGGTTCAAAAATAGGACAGGTTTTGCAGCGGAGTCTCTTGCACTTGCCAGGTTGGCCAACATGGCGTCTCCTTAGCACAATTCCCGTACTAGTACGCTCTGTCCATTTTCTTTCCTACCATGTGAAAATGATTTTGCGAAACATTGCCGCTTTTCTATTGTATTGTGATGTTCGTGTACATCTGTCTTGGTATTCTATAATGTAAGTACCTTTTCTCTACCTTATTTACCATCCTACTGACTCTCACTTTTTGTGATTGACTCGGAAACGTACTTCCTGCTTTCCCTATTATACTATATCCCACTTTCTCGGGATGTATTTTCTATACTAAATCCCACTTTTTTCGAGGTGCGTTTTCTATACTGTATACTAGTTTCTCCGACTGCGATTTCTATACTGTATTCCACTTTCCTGACTACGATTTCCTAACTGAGTCCGAGTTTTTATTATCATTTATAGTACCCAGTTCAATTTTCAACATAAAACACAATTTCCAAAATCGGTTTTCCATCAGTAATTGCGCACGCGCAAAACGTCGTCAATTATTTTTCATATGAACGTCCGCCAGCTTGTTTTTCTATCCCTTTAAATTTTGCACGTGTGTTCAAAATTCCTTCTGACTCCCTATTTTCATTACCATTATTATTAATTGTACCCAGCTCAATGTTCAACACAATACATGTATATAAAATTTATTGGAGTCTATAACTCTTCAGTATTAAACGTAATCAACTGAATTGACGAGTAAATTTAATTTCAAAGTTTCACAAAACCTAACCAGAATTGGACTAAGGGTCAGTTCTACAATCCACCGCTAAATTTCTAGTCAGCGCTAAGTTGAAGACAACTCTTATTTTGCGTACTCTCATTGGCTAAAACCAGACTTGGCCTCAACTTAGCGCTGACTAGAAGTTTAGCGGTCGATTATAAAACTGACCCTAAATATCATTTTGGTTTACTAAAATATTATTAGCCTACACTATAGATACATCAATACTAATATAGTAGTACGTAGATTCATTTCCGAATCACATAACAACATTAGTTAACACAACTACCCATCTTCCAAGTAAATCATACTTTACTAAAGTAGCAAATTCCTCTGTATATTAGAACAATAAACTTTCATACGAAATCTGTTTGCAAATCTTAAATATTCCATCAAACAAAACGGTGAATATTCGACTACATGTTCAACTATTCTCATGATAGAAATTTCAGATTATATTAAGTATCCTTACTCATTCAAAAGTCGAGAACATATCATATTCAGATATATATATATATATATATATATATATATATATGTATATATATATATATATATATATATATATACACACACACACACACACACACACACTTGTACCCCCAATTCTTTAAACGTGTTAACGAAAAGATAATAAGAAGCCTAGCTTTCCTTCTTTCTTCAAGTTGTCTGTTACCAATTTTACTGAACACTTTCAGCCCAAGTGACCTTGAGGTGGTCAAGATGTTAGAGCGCTCGCTTTCTGTGCGCGTAGTCACGGGTTCAAATCCCGGCGGGGTACACTGAACGCAGTGATTCGGAGCCCAAGAAGTACTGAGCACAAGAGCCGTTTCCTGTTCCTTAACCGATTCGAATAAAATTTTGTGTGTAGTTACTAGACCTTATGAGAGTAACAATAAGCCAAATCCTATGTGCATATCACGTCCGGTTTTCATATGACTACCTCCAGATTCTAATTTTTATAATCTTGTTCAAAATAAATTGTGATATCTCAAGAATGGCATAAGCTATTAAATCCAATTTCGTATGGAAAGTACTAATATAAAGAGGATCTTACACTGTAAACCGGAAGACCATATCTTCAACCATTCTGGAGATAAAAATTAGTTTTCTTATGTAAACGTTCCAAATGCGTTGTTTAACCATCAGCCCCCACTAGTTACAAAACGATACTTCTCTCAAATAATCTCCATATAATGTAGAAGAACATATTCAAAAATCCTTTTGTAACTGACGGGGGAACATGGTTAGCAACCTTATTTTTATATAGGCCAGTCTAAAAACTTTGGACTTCGGTCTGTCACAATTCGCCCTTTAGCCATTAAAATGCCCCATGCCCCTGCAAAAACTCGAACCCGGGACCCTTCGAGTTGTTGGCCTACCGCCGTAGACAGCACGGCTACCCGGCGGCTCTGATGGTTAGAAGAAACATTTCCTACTCAGAGTACCTCATGTCGAAGTTTATGTTTAAAATTCAGCTAAATAAACTACTGTATGTCTGAAAGTTCTTAAGATATCCAAAGCACATTTTGTGTGACAAGTACGGATATTATGAACACATCACAATTAAAATTTCTAGTTGATAACTTCAGCCGTATTTGAAATAGAAAATATTATCTGCTTATCTCGCTGACTCTAGGATCACGAAGCTAACATAGTGGAACATATGCTTAAAAACAATATTGTAGAAATGCGAGCATGGTTTCAAGAGGAAGACATTTTCGTCGTCTGCAGAAGCTTCCGGGATTCACTCCATTTTCTAACTGACTTAAATGTCCAAACTGAAATCGAAACCTGAAGAAAAGACAAATCGGAACACGACCTTGGAGGCAAACAAATCAAGGACAGTAACAAGAATACGGTGGGTGATGGAATCTGCAAACGGCAGAGTTAAGTAGTGGAATGTTCTGGATGTAATACCCAACAAACAAATAGGTAATATAGATTACGTCCGTATCGTGTGTGCCATTTGCAACGCCTATCGGCCTGTACTTGTGAGAGATACGTCTACAAATGAATATATCGCAAGAAAGATGCAGTCAATTGTGGCGAAAGCTAATGGTTTACAAGAAACTGTCAATAATGGACGGTGAGATGACGGAAAGCCAACTAGGTTGTTATGACTGTCGATTCCGTGTCTTATTTCCCTGTGTTGTCGTAAGGTCATTTACGGGATCTTAAGCTGGTCATATATCAACTGAAGCAGGCGCTTAGATATATAGCCGAACTTAACAACAGATAAAGGTACATACGAAGTATTTTGCGAGGTCAAGTTCAATCGCGACACAGCAACGAAGAAATATAATCTATGGACTTAATACGACAAGACCGATATTGAAGGATGGTAATGTGAATGCAGAGCGGGAGCAAGAACGATTGGTTGTTGTGTTCTGGCGGTATCAGACGTTTGGTATCTGAGTTACAATCGTCATTCGGGTGCCGGAAGAAGTACCAGACACTGCCGAAATCTCTGAGCAAGTACACATTGACTGGGAAACTTATGATGACAATTAGCCTACTCTTAGATGCTTATTTCACTACGTTCTGCTATTCATTTTGTCACACTTTATTTGTATATGATTGTAAACTACGGACATTAACATGATATACATAGCTCTTAAATGTTTATTTTATATTGTTTAATGACCTTGTGCTTTAAATAGTTCTGATTAAAGAAATAGTTTTTTTTTTCGTAAAGTGGTTTATAATAAGTAAAATTAAGAGTTATTATACAGCAAATATTTTCTACTTCAAACACGACTGAAGGTAATAACTAGACATTTTTATTGTGATATGTTTATAATATCCGTACTTGTCACAGAAAATGTGCTTTGGATATCTAAAGAACTTTCAGACATATGGTAGTTTATTAATCTGAATATCAAACATATACTTCAACGTGAGGTACTTATTTTTAAAGTAGAAAATGTTTCAGCTAACCATCAGTTACAAAAGGATTTTTGAATATGTTCTTCTACATTACATGGAGATTATTTGTGCTACGTAGTTTTGTAACTACGGGAGCTGATGGTCAAACAACACAGTTTCCTGGCAAACGTGCATTTTTATAAGTAAAATTGAACGTTTACATAAGAAAACTAATTTTTATCTACAAAACTGTGTCTTTCGGTTTACACTGTAACATGCCCTTTACATACGAAATTTAGATTTGATAGCTTACTCCATTCTCCAGATATTACAATTTATTTTGAACAACACTACAAAAAATGGAATGTGGAAGTACCCATCTGTAGTGTATAAAATGTTTTTTCTAACCATCAGCCCCAATTAGTTACAAAATGATTTTTGAACACGTTCTTCTACATTACTGAGATTAATCTTCGCTACGAGATTATTTGAGCGAAGTATCGTTTTGTAACTAGTGGAGGATGATGATTAAACAACACAGAGTTTTCTGGAAAAGGAGCATTTTTTATAAGTAAAATTGGACGTTTACGTAAGAAAACAAATTTTTATCTCTAGAATGGTTGAAAATTTGATTTTTCGGTTTACACTGTAATATGATCATTGCATTAGTACTTTACATACGAAATTTGGATTTGGTAGCTCACTCCATTCCGGAGATACCACAATTTATTTTGAACAACACAATAAATATTGGAATGCGGAAGTACCTATCAACAGTGTATAAAATGTTTCTTCTAACTATCAGCCCCCATTAGTTACAAAATGATTTTTGAATATGTTCTACATTACATGGAGATTATTTGAACGAAGTATCGTTTTGAAACTAGTGGGGGCTGATGGCCAAACAACAAAGAGTTTCCTGGAAAAGGTGCATTTTTATAAGTAAAATTACACATTTACGTAAGAAAATTATTATTTTTTTTTCCCTCCAGAATGGTTGAAGATATGGTCTTCCGGTATACAATGTAACATGCTCATCATATTAGTACTTTCCATACGAAATTTGGATTTGATAGCTTACTGCATTCCCGAAATATCACAATTTATTTTGAATAACACTATAAAAATTAGAGTTCGGAAGTGGTCATTTTTGGACGCGCTTTCCATGAAAACCGGAAGAGATATGCACATAGGATTTTGCTTACTGTAACTCTCATATGATCTAGTTACTACACACAAAATTTAATTCGAATCTGTTAAGGGACAGAAAACGGCCCTTTAGCCAAAACTGTAGATCCCCTCCTTGAAGCTCACCAGCTCGTTTAGAACGTTACTAACTTACTTTCAGCCCAGATAATACATTTCAGTACAGCACTGCAAATACCCTATCAAAACCAATCTCCCATTAGTACCTGCGCACGCGCAGAATGTCGTCAACTGTTTTTCATGTGAACGTTTGCCATTTCATTTTTCTTTCTCTTCCTGTTGTTTACTCGTCTGCCCAGTGAACCATTTTTCTTCATTCTACTGATGATGGCTTAAAAGCCGAAATAGCTAGCGAATTATCTTTGTGTTAAGTGTGAATTCTGCACGTGAATTCGCTTAAGATACAACGTAAGTACAATTTATTGCCTGTCTATTCAAATTTAACCTATTATATATATGACCCCTGCTGGTCTAGTGGTTACCGTTGTTGACTGTGACTGCGGGTTCCTGGCGATACCAGGGGATTTTCTCCAAAGCGAAAGGGTCTGGAACGGTGCTCACCCAGCATCGTGATGCAATTGGGAAGCTGCTGTGAATAAAAGACGATCACAGTTGAGAACTTCGGCTCTCCTTTCCAACACGTCTGGTCAGATTTGGAGCAGTAGACCAACTTCTCCCAGCGGGAGAGGTCTCATCCAGTAGTGGATTGAATATCGCTGCGAATTATATGATAAAATATACGACATAACACATGAAAAGATAACATATAAGATAAGCTTTCGATTAGATCTCCTTGGCAACAGTACTTAAATCACTTGAACATCAAGGCATCGAAAATGCATACATCAAGAAGATGCGAAACATTTACTCGACTGCCATATCTGTCATTAGACTACATCAAGAAAGTGAAAACTTTTAAGTTGGAAAAGGGATAAGGCAAGGAGGTTCAATTTCCCTAAAACTATTTTCAGCGGTTCTGGAGAGTGTGTTCCAAAATTAAAACTGGCAAGAAGTTGGAATAAAAATCAATAGCGATTATCTTAATCACATACGATTCGCTGATAATATAATAATGTTTGCTTCAAGTGCACAAGAACTACAAAGCAGAATGGAACAACTGTGTAATGAGAGTTCGAAAATAGGACTTAAAATGAATTAAGTGAAAGAAAAGTAATGAACAATCAACATGCTGAAAGAAGGAAATAGAGATTCACGGAGACACCAACTGGTATAGCTGATGAGTATGTTTACCTAGGGCAGCTCTATCGAAGGCCAAGCTGACGGATGAAATAAATAGAAAATGTAAAATGGCGTGGAGCTCGTTTGGAAGATTACACTTTATTTTCAAAAGCAAACTACCAACGTGTGGCAACCGTAAAAAATATAATCAATGTACCTTACCTGTAATGATGTACGGTTGTGAAACTTGGACACTGAATGCGCAAACGACTCGAAGATTAGCAGTCACACAATGAGCAATGGAGAGATGCAAGCTAGCAATAACTAAGGGGGACAGGAAGACAAATGAATGGATTAGCGCAGAAACAAAGGTACAGGATATAATCAAGACTGCGAAAAGGATGAAGTGGAGATGGGCATATAGCTAGACGAACAGATGGAAGATGGACGACGAATGTACTACACTGGATTCCCAGAGAAAAGAAACGACCGAAACGATGTCCATGCAAGATGGGTAGATGAAATAAAGCGCTTTTCAAGAGCTACATGGATGAAGATAGCAGCAGACCGAGATATTTATAGAGAAAACTGGGAGGCCTTCACAGTAGATAGAAAACGGCTGAATATGATGATGATGAAAAAAAAGTTACTTACATTATAAAATACAAAGACAGGCGTACACTAACTTAACAAACACAACAGAAAAGCGGAAACGTTTCGTAAAACTGTTTTCACTTGGCAGGAGACAAAATGGACAGAGCGGACTGGTGCTAAGGAGACGCCATGTTGCCAACTCATGCTCGGTAACTGTGTGGCCAGGTTATGGAGGAGGGAAAATGACTTCGTGGGTCGGAGAAAACACCAAAGGAGAAGCAAGTGTGGAGGTAACTTGGGGTAGGTAAGATGCTTCCTTAGGAAATAAGAGGGTAAAGAAGGAACCAGATAGGAGGGCAAAATAATCATAATAATAATCAAGGGGGAGATAGATAGAGAGAACAAAAGACGAAGACGACAGTGGCAACACGTAGCAGACGACGCATCAAGTTTGGAGAACACTTGACTGCTATATAGCACGTGGAACAATAGACAATATTTGCTTGTCTCTTCCTCTACAAGCAATAAAATGATATAATATATATACCGAAATATCGAGAAAAACTACGTCAACTTTGTTATTATGTGCGTGTGTGCGTTAGTTCTCCTATGGAACAAATAACCTGTAAGTAATTTCCATACTTTTTTATAATAAATTTACCTTCAATTGCCCTTTCGGTTTTCTTTTATGTAGTGATATATGTATATATAACTGGCACAAAAGAAAGCCGGGTGGGCAATTTAAGGTAAATTTATGAGAAAAATGAAGGAAAATAAAGCAAAATACTTACAGCTTATATGTTCTGTAAGAGATCACACAGATATAAAAGTCACTACGATATTTAGTGCACACAGTTGCACCTTTTCAAGTGTTGAGGAAGAGAGCGAAGTGCATGTGTTCACAAAGTGAAAGACTGAAGAGACAGTAGCGACACACAGCGGACGAAGCATCAAATTTCGAGAACAACTCACTGCCGTGGCGCGTAGATTTACGGAGCGTGAAACAATTTACAACTGTATAGCGTGGGATCGTGGATGGAAATGCACAACAAACTGGAAGTTTAGAGTTATTGAAGGTTCAGACCATGGTATAATTTCGCGCTTAAACCATGAATAAATGCACTCTCCCACAGTCGTAGGGGGTAAAATGTGGATTATGGCGACCAGGAAAGATAGATCAAAATTTGTATTGTGGGACACGGTTTGCAAGGAGAACGGGGCATATGGTTTGTTGACAGTACAGAAGTAACGATGGCTGTTAATACGAATGTGGTTAATACCTGTTTACCCCACATAAAAGGCATCACAGAACTTGCAGGTTAGGATGTATATAAC
>JAGDQP010013373.1:0-28811 GCA_022664845.1 Lepisma saccharinum
GCGAGGTTGTTGGAGCGTACACTTGTATAATTTCCATACTGTATCTCTTGTTAATTTTTATTACTACCCGTGCGATTCTATCTGAAATTCCTTCAATTTCTGTGATTCGTGACTTCAGGTCTTTATTAATTATAAAGCCAACGCCTGTCGCTTTTCCAGTTTCTGTTCCTTTGTAGTAGAACGTGTGCCCTGACGGTAGTTCCAACTGTTCTTCATTCTTTCTCCACACTTCTGATAGTCCTATGATGTCCCACTTAATCCTCTTAAGTTCATTCTGCAGTTCTTCTAATTTGTCCTCTCCTGCAAGTGACTTACAGTTGAGGGTCGCCACGTATAGGTCCGTTCGAGTTGCCGTGTCGGTGTCCTGGCAGTCTACAGTCCAAACCCGGGCATTTTGACCCTCTGACTTCCTGCAGGACTGACCGCTGCCGTTGCCAGCTGCATTCCGTCCTCCGGGTAATGAGGGCCTCCGAGGCTGTTTCCTTGCTTGTACCATCATATGTAAAGAAAGGAGGGGTGCTGACATTTGACTCACCACGCTGTCAGCTAATGCGGGTTGGTGAGCAGCCCATCCATGTTCGTTCGCCAAGCAGTTGCTTGGGTACTAACAGGCCCCACGACGTGAACGTATGGATTGGACATTAGGCGTATACCCCGGTCGGTTCCCTTAAGTCTCAGCAAGAGGAATTAAGGGGTCTCCTCCCAGTTAGTGGCAGAAGCCTTTTGGGGCGACAGTCCCGGTTTCCCGGTCCTGTCCCGGTTTCCCGGCCGAGTATATATATATATATATATATATATATATATATATATATATATATATACGTCTTGTGGGGTATCGTTGAACAGCTCTTGATGAATAATCAAAAAACCAATAAATAGTTTCTCGATAGCGCTCATCCTGTAGGCCTACCGAAAGGGATTTTTTTAATTGTAATTGAATATGTGTAAATTATTAACTTTATAATTGGGGTTGAATATATGTATTTACATAAATTGTAATTAAATGTAGTTTAATATAATAATTTTATATTCTAAGTATGGATATTTATTAATTTTTCATATTATTTTTGTGTACATAATATCATTCTTAGTCTGAAATGTCCATTAAAAAACTGTTAAATATTACAAAATTTCATAAAGGAACTTCTGGTTTCCTGATATTTGCTTTCTTTTTGATCATCATCATCACATTCAGCCGTTTTCTATCCACTGATGGATGAAGATCTCCTTCTTTTCTTTCACATATCACGGTGTGCTGCTATACTCATCCATGTAGCTCCTGAAAAGCGCTTGATTTCATCTACCTATCTAGCATTTGGACGTCGTCTCGAACGTTTCTTTTCTCTAGGAATCCAATGTAGTACATTTGTCGTCCACCTTCCATCTGTTCGTCTGGCCTAGTGACCGGCCCATCTCCACTTCATCTTCTTCGCAGTCTTGATTATATCTTCTACCTTTGTTAGTGCGTGAATCTATTCATTTGTCTTCGTGTCCCTCCTAGTTATTCCTAGTATGCATCTCTCCATTGCTCTTTGTGTGACTCTTAATCTTAGTTTGCGCATTCAATGTTCACGTTCCACAGCTGTACATCAATACAGGCAAGACACATTGATCATAAACTTTACGCGTCAAACACATTGGTAGTTTGCTTTTAAAAATAAAGTGTAGTCTTCCGAACGAACTCCACGCCATTTTACATCTTCTATTTATTTCAATAGTCAACTTGGTATTCGAATAATAATAACGTTATTATTCCAGTTTGACGGTATTTCTCTCTACCTCAGGCACAATGAGAATAAATTAGCAAGTTCCTCTTTCATCTTTTCACCTCCCCATTTAAACATCTCTGTTGTGAGTCCATCCTCTTCTGGCGATTTTACGTTCTTCATCCCTCGAAGCACCCTATCCACTACTTCTTCCTTCATTACGTCTGGGACATCTACATCATTTTCTTCTTAATCTTCCTTTAATCTAGGAATAGTTCTTCTTTGGAGTAGTACAATTCTCTGTAGAAATTTTGAACTATTTTTACAACTTCTTTCATATTACGTATTAAGGTCCCGCCTGGTTTCTTAACTGCAATTATTTGCTTTTTCTTCCCTATCAAGAGCTGCTGTTTGGTTTCCTTCAGGTTCCTGTTTTCCTCGAATATATTTCTAACAATATTTTTGTTGTATCTTCGTACGTCCTGTCTTATTTGCTTTGTAACGGTTATATTTAGCTCTATGTACTCAATCCTTTTCATGTAATTTCATTAGTAGCATAAGAATGAATGGACAATGTCCGTGCGATATTCATGGAGCTTTACCGGGTTGAAATATAAGAAATAATAATAATAAAAACTCTAAAAGAAAAGTTTGATTAAACATCTTTACCTTTTTCAATCGGTGATTCATTTACTAGTTCTAATGAACTTGTAAATTAATTTTAAATCAAGTAAGTTCTTGTATTTATTTCTACTCTACTCAAAGGTATGCACGATTGGAAGATAGTTTCCGTGTCCGTCGATAGATGGCAAAGGTAATGCAGCACTGGCGCTCTCTTTCAGGCGCTAAGTCAATTATTTGCCTCCTTTAGCAAAGACGAAAACCAAAACATGCTATTTCCTTACTTTCCTTCTTTCTTATCGTTACCATAGCGTTTGGAAGAATTCCACACGCTATGTCGTTACTTAAAGAACTGATTTTTTTTTTTTTTATAAATTAAGTAATCTCATTCACCTACATTATTTAACTACACGAAAGTATTCAAAACACGCTGTTAATCACTTTGCAAGTAACAAAAAATAATTTTGTTCAAAACATTTCCAGTATGTACAGCCATTGAAGTTTCATACCGTCTTAGCTCTTGAACTGAATTTATGGCCTTTAGGCATTTATGGCTTGGATTTATGTATGGTAGGGGTAAAGGAAGAATCGGTCAGGGTCTAAGTTGAAGGTATCATCCAGACATTTGCTTGGTGTGACTGTGGAAAGTCTCTGGGAAATTTCAATGACAATGGTCGACCGCTGGTATCGAACCCAGGACCTCCTAAATGGGAAGCCAACGCTTTATCAACTAAGCAACGCCTTTATTTTTTAGTTACTACATTGACGATAAGGATGCAAATCTTTGTAATTTCAAGTTATCAAGTTATTAGCCTGGTGTGACTGACTGAAACCAGAGAATGCTCGTCGCCAAGTTGCAGGGATAAGATTGAATGCAATCCTGACAGAGGTAATGAAGTAACTATTCAACTCTATGGCCTACGGAACTCGCAAGTTCATCGCCGCAGAAACAAACTTTCGGCATTGGTTTCTATTCTTGACGAGCTCAAGGCAGTGTCCATCACGAACAGTTACTTCTCGAAGATTCCTTGTAATATTGTCCTCCCAACGAAGTCTCGGTCTTCCCAATGGTCTCTTTCAAACCATGCTTTCCAACCGAGATATAATGTAATCTCCGTTTTCCACTATGCGAGCTACATCTTAGTCGTCGAGACTTCGTTATTTTTATGACATCGGGTGAAGGAGCTCAGTTGGTAGAGCGTTCACCTCTGGTGCTAGGGTTGTCGGATCGATCCCTGCTCACGCCATGTGGGCTTTGTGGTGGACAAACACCGTGTGCGTGAGTTTCCTCGGGAAGCTCGCGTTTGCTTGCACTTTCTTCATTACATCAATTCATCATCACCATTCATATGACCTGATCCATAGTTGCCTAAAGGTCTTAAAATAAATTCAAATAACGACATCGGGTGAGTAGTACAGTCCGTGGAGTTCTTCTTTAGACAGACTCCTCCATTCTCCAGCCATCTCGTCCCGTTTCGACCCGTATATCTTTCTCAAAATACACGTATTTTCAAACACACATAATTTATGTTCACCTGCTTACATATGGTCTTAAATATTTAAAATTGTTTACTGTATCTATGTTCTCATTCTTAATTGGTGTGTGTATATTTCGTTGATTCCCTGTGTTTCGGCTGGTTATCACGTGTTTTGTTTTCTCTAGGTTTACATGTAGACCTATATCATCGCGCGCTTTTCCTAAGACAACGGTGCTGCTTTGTAGTGCATATATATCATCGCATATTAAATTTACATCATCCGTGATACGAACAGCTCATTCAATGTTAATTGAGCCGCCGTAGCTCAGTGGTAGAGCGTTGACGAATTCGGGAGGCCGTGGATTCGATCCCAGCGGCCGACCATCCTGACAGGTTTTTCCAGGGTTTTTCCTCAGTCACGCCAGGAGGCAAATGGCAGGATGGCACCTTCAACATAGGTCCTGGCCGAAATCTTCCCAAATCCTTTCCCGTGCCCTATCCTGGCATGAGGTTTAGATGCCTAAAGGCCTTAAATAAAAATTCAACAATTATTTCAATGTTAGTAAATTTTTATCCTCTTTAATTTTTAGAACCGCATCCTCAGTAGCACACAAACGTTGAGAAACAAATTTAACGTTAATCCCGCTACGTAATTTTAAATAGAAATGTACCGAGACCGAGGCTAGTCTTAGTCCCGTCTCGAATTCGAAACCAAGATAGAGACTAAGTTCCAAGAATCGAGACGAGACCGAGGCACTATGAATCTACTTACCCGAGACGAGACCAAGACCGAGACTTATCCCTCGAGACGAGTCCGAGACTTGCCTCTCGAGACTCTCGTTTCGATCGAGACTATAAGCTTTATTTTTCATGAATGTCGGTAATATTAATTTATTGCTTTTGTTGATGTTCCTTCCATACTAGAAGAATTCTTGTGGCAATTAGTTTCATTCAGATAAATGTTATTTAACATGTTATTTTGTAGTTTAGAAATATGACTATAAGTTATATGAGTAGTCAAGTTTTCAATGCCAAACTATTTTCTGTTGTCTTTCAATAATAATATAAATGTATTGGAGATTGATTTGGGGACGGATAAATACAGACATTTATTTTTTTTTCTTCTGCAAATTTTCATCCCCATGATTTCTCTCTGCTTATAGTCTTTTACTTCTATTGACACTCTCCCATTTATATCAGCCTCTGCTAAACTGATCCTGTAAAGACTAAAACATACGTCAAAAAACCAAACTGTCTAAATTGTAATATATCTTTTCTGGCACATTTACTTATATTTAAAAAAAAGTGAAAATATTTTTTACAATACTAGCAAATACCTTAGAAAAGATGGAGATAATATACGTATATGGACCATTTTCAAATTTCTTGTACAGTTCGTCTAAAATTAATCGAAAAAAGTGCTTACTCAATTTTTATAATTTTTATTCTAGATATACTCTACAGCATGTAATATTAACAAATACAGAAAAGTTTTCAGTATACGTAATCGTAGAGTAATTTTTTTACTTTATTTTTTAACTCACAGTCCACTGTGTTACGTCGCAAAAAGGTAACAGAGTGGAGTAAAACATATTAAACTGACACGAGACAAAGATATTGAACTCGTATTTCCAAGAAATTTTCAGATACTTAAGAGATCGAGAATGACAAATCACAAGTTAATTATAAGCGACACTTCTATTATTTTAATGATAATATCATGTGTAACAGAGTAGATGATCGAGAAGTGCACTCACCTTTACGGTGAACTATATCTTCGTACTGGAAACAAAATACTCTTTACACAAAGCAGTTGTCCATGTCATCACCTTCTTGTTCCAATGATGCTCCTGTCTAACAATATTGCCAGAATGAATTTGAAACACGTGTGAGCTAATAAGCGTAACAGAGGGGAAAGTAACAGAGTGGACATTTTTACAGGGACATTGAAAAACAATTTATAATTTAATTATACAAAAGACTCTGGTTTCGTAAGCATTTCTATTCTGAAAACGTATATTTTGACAGGCATAAAAGCCATTCGTTTGAAGATTTTTGTTTCTCGTTAAACAAACAAAAAAACCTATAATTATGAAATCTCCTGGAGCTAGGGACACGGGATTTTCACAGATTTGGTGCAATTAAAACTTTATTATGAGAAAAATATATAATATATAAGAATTGTTGGTATTGTACTGTTCATCAATGACATGCTGTTTCGTTTTTACGATATTTTCAGTTACTGAAGTTAATCATATCTTGAGTTACAGACATTTAAAGACCAGGGACATCAAATATACAAGAAATTTCAAAATGGCCCATATATTTACATGTATATGAAAACAAGTAAGTTGGAGCTCAGTCGTGGGACACCTTAACGGCATCTCAACTACCTTCGTAGCCCTAGTAGTTCCTGAGTCGAAAGTTGGCGACAGACGGATGTAGAGGGGCTTTAGACACAGTAAAGTTAATTTTTTTACCTAAATAGCGCCCACCAGGAACACACTTCACTCTTTTCCTTTTGCTTTAATGTATGAACGTGCAGCTGTAATCCATACTTATGAACATGTGAATTGGTTCTTTTAATCAGTCAAGAGCAGTATTGTAAACTAATTCATTCGTGTGGCTATGAAGTTTGGTAAATGCTATTTACAATTTCTTTGTATTTGATTGTTTGATTATTTCCTTATACAAAAGTTCACTATAAGTAAAATTTTTGTCACGTACCCTGTGAAAAATTTTGTTAACGTTGCTAGAAATTCTCAGGGAAGTTTCGCAGAATTTTTAGTATTTCATGTTGTTTCACTGTAATGGATGGAAACTGACTTTACGTATGATTATCTGGATATTTTTCGTTTTCAGTTCTACAGAAGCGCAGATTGAGAAAACTGTTTCTTACCGTAGCTGTGCATGCAATGGTAATCAAGTGTTTGCTGCCACTATTTTGTCAGTTCTTATTTTGGTAGAAATGGCAAATATTATCAGTGAATGTGAATTCCGAACTCGATTTGACAATTACAAAAATGATTAACACAACTGTCCACAACTTAGTTTATATCTTCGGGATTCAGCCAACATAGTTCTAAATATACTGCTTTGTTTTTACTGGAAATTTAGAACAGCCAGCACGACGCTGAACTTTTGACTTAAAAAAACGTGTTCAAATCTCCTTCAAACTTCTGTTTATCGTATTTTGCTCCCAACCTTCCTGAGAACTGTGTGATGGATGCCTTTCATTAGCCAAATTTCTGAAAATTGCCAGGTAACTGTGGTTGCCTAGCTTTTCTCAGAAGTGTTTCGGAAAATCTTTAACGGTGTACGTTAATTTATTTCTATAAATCTAGTAGAAAATTTCCATTCAAATGTATTTTTTTCATTTTTAACGTAACAGTTATACAGCCAATTTAAATATAACTTAGAAATAGCAAAACTTAAATGTTACGTAGCTATACCAATTTCGCAATTTGTGGTATAACATGGATCCGTTTCCATTGATATTTAATATGTCCGTTGTTACCTAATTAAGATTGACTATTCAAAAAAATCCTTACTCATTACCGCAAGTGTATCTATTGAATATAAAAGACAACTTACTTAGTAAGCTATAATAATATATTTTCTCATTTGAGAGGCTTAGAAAACAAAGGCGTGCAGGTGGCATTTGAATATTTTTTAAAGTGCGAGTTCATCTTTTTTGTATAACATTAAATGTATCTGACATAAAAACTTTTGTATTTTATACAAGGACACATTAACGTCCAGTTTGTCTGTATAAAATATCACTATTTTATGCCACATCTGCACAAATTGTATATTATTTGTAACGTCCCCTCTTCTGGGTCTAATATCTTGCATAAGAGATCCTGAGACGTCTCTTTGTTGGCCAGATGGTAAATAAGTAATGATCATGGTTTCTGACAAACTCATCTTGTTAAGGTTATAAATTCCCAAGGTATTATCCATTCAGAAATTAGTTTAGCTGAGTTAAATAGTATTTCAAAATAGAAGTTTCGCAAAGCATTTAATCTTAAATTTTTTATAAAGCAGAATAATTAAATTATTAGTATCAGAGGAATAACTAACAATTAAATCAAATGTAAGAATTGCATGCACTACAAATTATGTTCTTTATGTTGGCTATTTTCATAAATTATGAGTTTCACTACATAATGATTTATGTGTTCAAAACTATGGAATTCTTTCGTTTTTTTAAACACTGCCATCTAGGTTCGGAATGTTCTTTGGTTTAAAACGTTTACTTATAGTTTAAAACATTGTTAATGAGTTTGCTAAGTTATTTTAGCATTTTGATAATTTATTAAACCATACAAAATAAATATCAAATCTTTAGTTAACTGCGAAATTAAATGTTATAACATACTGCATACTAAAAATGTCTTTCATGGATCATTTATTCAATGAGACTTGAATTAGATTCATTTCAGCACAAAAATCCTTCTAATTTTCAGGACAAGGAGAGATTCTTAGATTAAAGTCAAATATAGTAACTATTTGTAATTTAAAACGCGACAGAAATAAAAACGCAGCAAAATTTGAAGGACAATAGCGACAGATTTAGAGCAACAATTAACCTTCATTAAAACAGAAAAATAATCTGTTTGAAAGGCTCTATAAAGATTGTAATACTGAATTTTCCTTGTATTGCGAATCACGTTCTATACAAAGATACCGGTTGAAACCAAATCAATGCCAGTAATTTGCAGTTTTATTTTTTATTTTTTGCTTGGTCGAATGCATTAGTTTTATTATATAAGTTAACTCTTCAAGGACAACAAGTGTCCTTTCGTTGTCTGCATATTTTATCCATTCCTCTTGTTTTTGTTATTCTGACTAAGGAAAATGTATCTCCGTATATGTTCATTGTTATTTATCATATCATACATTTTCATTGTTATAATAAATTTTCATTTTAGTTATAAAGTTTAATTGCTAGTTATCATAAATTTCCATTGTTAGTTATCATAAATTTTGTTATTTACCATAAATTTTGTTATTTACCATAAATTTTCATTGTTATAAATTTTCATTGTTAGTTATCATACATTTTCATTGTTAGCCAACATACATTTTCATTGTTAGCTATCATAAATTTCAATTGTTAGTTATTACAAATTTCCATGGTTATTTATAATAAATTTTCATTGTCAGTTATCATAAATTTTCATTGCTAGTTATCATAAATTTCTATTGTTAGTTATAATAAATTCACATTGTTAGTTATAATAAATTCTTATTATCACAAATTTTCAGTTTTGGTTATAATTTTTTTGTTATTAATTGTCATAAATTTTCATTGTTAGTATGGATTTTCATTGTTGATTATCATAAATAGTAAAAAATTATATTAAACTTAGGGCGGACCGATAACAACATTTTCAATTTGTGGAGCGAAACTAATGTGAATTCTTAAAATGGAGAAAGCTAATCAAATGAAAAAGGCCTGCTAAATTTAAAGTACAGACGGATAAATCGAAGGTTGCTGAGCTGAAATAGGTTTCTATTTCCTTTGTTTGAGGCGCTAGCCTGGGATACATTTTTTTTAAAAAAGGGAACAAATTTTTGGGGTCCGCTAGAAAGGTACTACTGTAAAACCTCGTTATACCGTGACTGTCAGGAGATATGATTTACACCTTCATTATGACCTATACGAGACATAATTTAAAATTTTATTTACTGAATATGAGTCAAATACTGTAGCCTACTGTAAATAAACGTGAATAAAAGGAATTTAGATTTTGAATTCACTCTTGTGGCCTTTAGGCAATTGTAACTCGGATAGGTAAGGGGAGAGGATGTTGAAAGCTTTCGGTCACGACCTAGTTTCAAGGTCGTATCCCGGCATTTTTCTAGTGTGACTGAGCAGAAACCTCGGGAAGAACGAGTGACAACTGGGATTTGCCCATTGCTAAACTAACGTTCTATCAACTAAGGAACGGTGTGAATGAAATAGGTTGGAACTGAAACTAGATTCTCCTAATTGAAGAAAGCTGCTAGCGTTTGTTTAGGAAATTTTATTTTCAGGTGATTCGTAATGTGGAATTGCTGTATAATTGTGAGCAACAAAAGTCATTTTCAGGGTCTGTAAAAATTTGAAAATGAAGTATTTCAGTGACTCGGACGATGCAGTTAGTGATCATGAAATAGATAGCAGCATATTAGAAGAATCAGGCAGCGACAGTTATAGTTCTAATGTGGATTTTTTTACTGCTTCTGACACTGCGGTCTGCAGATGACCTGCAAGCAGCACGAATGTGGGTTCCGTTACAAACGTCTGGTGTTTTGTTCCCTCCTCCCCCATGATATCCATTTACGGGAAATCCTGGTACTGTCTTCAAAGTTGATCCAGCAAACAATAAAGTACAATTTTTCATGCACTTCTAGTGCACTTTTGTGTACTAGAACTGAGAGGTTTTCTTCGTCTCGAGTATACTCGGGATAAATGTCAACACCTATTTCGTCTGTTTCTCTACAATTTGCGAGAACTACGAAGAGACATTCACATTCTGAATATTTGCTACTCTATATCCAAACAAATAAAATAAAAAATAAAAAAAAATATGCGTCTTTTCTGTCAATAATATTGCAATTAATTTGGTCCTTAAGGGGTTGCTGATTGCATTCATCTCGAGTCAATGGTGAATTTCAGCGCAGGCGGACACTAGCGAGTAGTGTCGCTAGCACATTTTTTTTTCAAACTCGAATACCTATTTACATATCCGCTTAAGAAATTCATATCAGCAACGGCGTCATGACTGCGAAAAACTCTTTCCTTTCTTGACTGATCAAGTAAGGTAAGTATATGTTTACTGATAGTTTTTCTAAAGAAAGTGCAATATCACTAAATCTTCGCAATATCGCAATTCTTCAAATCTTATTTAAGTAACCGTAGAAAATCCGTTCTATATAAAGAATATAAAACCAATTGCTTTTATGTCGGTTCCGGTGTTCCTCAAGGATCTAATCTTGGTCCTCTTCTGTTTTTATTATTTATTAATGACTTACCACGCTATATTCAAAATTCTCGTAAGCTGTTGTTTGCAGACGACTTAAAAATATTTGTCAATGTAAAGTCATTGGATGACTGTCTACTGCTTCAACAGGATTTGACCAGTATACTGAAATGATGTTCTAGAAATAGACTTGAAATAAATATTGGTAAGTGTAAAGCTATGACCTATAGCAGACGGGAAAAAACTTACGATTTCACTTACTCGATCAATGGAATAAGCTTTAAAAAAATGGATACAATTAAAGATTTAGGTGTTACATTCGATAATAAACTAACCTTTTCGCCCCATGTGGCAAATATAACCAATGATGCATATAGAAACCTAGGATTTCTTGTTAGGACAACCAAAGAATTTGCAAATGATAGCACTTTGAAAACTCTTTACTATTCCTATGTTAGGTCCAAACTTGAATATGCCTCACTTATATGGAATACCTCTATGAAAGCTAGTTGCCAGAAGATCGAACACGTACAAAGCAAATTATTACGTTTTCTCACATACAAACGGACTGGTTTCTACCTGAAATACGAATCTTACAACAATTTAATTGATAATTTTACATTTCAGAAACTTGATCAAAGACGAACATTAAACGACTTACTTTTCTTGTACAGACTTTTGCACAATAAAACAGACTGTACCGAATTAATTGCAAAAATAATTATTAAGGTCCCGTCCCTCAGAACGCGCGAGGGAAATAGTGGCCTATTCTACTGCAGGAAAGCTCGTACAAATGTATTAAATGTGTCACCTACATGGAGAACTAGTGCTACTTATAATGCAATAGGTAAGAATTGTACAAATTTGGATCTATTTGGAAATTCGGAAGAACTGTACAAAAGATTGATACAGAATATATTGTAAAAGAAAAATAAACTTTTTGGACAAGAAAAAGAAAGAAAAAAATATAGATGTTCTATTATTTGTGTTGATGAAATAAATAAATAAAATGTTTTTAGCAACTGGCCCTAAGTGAAGTACTTCATGTTCTGGCAACATTGATTTTCGTTTCAAATATTGTCATATTGCTGCAAGGATGTTTTATCATAAGGATTTGCCCTTTCGTTAAGAACATGAGCCCGACGTCACAGCTTAGTTCCGCCCAGTATCTCTACTTACTCTAATCAAAAAAAAATGTTTTAGGGTAACAAAAAATGGCAAGTATCTCTGTAGCTGTGCGATAACAATCAGGTACGTCGCTTTGGTCGATTGCCGTTTCTTTAAAAAAAAATACCTATAATTAAACGCTCTAATAAAACATTCCTGTGTTGCTGATTCACTGTGCAACAAATTTTACACTTTTAAATATTTCCTGAGAAATTTGATGCAAGTATCATATTATTATCAGTGTGACAGTGGTGTAACTTCCACGTAGGGAAGTGCCCCAATATGTTTGAAATTGGCCCCTTTTCCTAATCAGAACCCATTTTTCTCAAAGGTGAAGGCTGGTACAGAAAAACAAAACATATTTTCGAATTCAGCAGACGAAAAAAAAATTAGGAACAGCCACTAGCTCTCAGGAAAGAAAATCTCTGTTGCACAGTGGTCGCATTTGTGATAATATAAAGTAAATTAACTTGTGCTGAGAAAGACCTCCTGTGTAAATAAATATGGGAAGATTTCTAATAAGAAGAGAAAATCAGAAAGACCTGCGATGATTCTGACAGTCAACCAAACTTTCTAACCTATTTCTGTGAATTTGTGTGAAATTTTGAAAATCCATATTTTATTTAGCGCAAGTAATAAAAAAAAGTAAGTTGTGACTTCAACTAACTGAATTTTAGTAAATGCAAAAAAAAAGGCAAGGGGAATCAAAAGCAGAACATTTTTTGAAAGGAGAAAGAAGTAATGTAAAAGAAACCGAAAACTAACCTCAGCGGGAATCAAACCACGGACCTCCAGCATATCAGTCTTACGCCCTAGTCTAGGTACTACGCTAGGTAGGTAAGTGCTGAACAACGCGATATAGAATGGGTTTCACCAACCTTTGATAACAAATCTTTCCTTAACGAACGTAGTTAGTGTGAAAGTACTTAGAGTTACTTAACTTTCGTTCAAGTTTAAGGAAGATTAGTGAAATTTATCATATATCTGTTAGTTAGTTAATTCGTTCACTAATTATGATAAACTTTCCTATTGGCTATTTATTCTTTTCTTATATAACTTAACCTTAACAGAACTGAATTGCATATCTTGAACTAATAGTAGATTAGGTGCCAAGAAATTGCTATCAAATCTCATAATAGCCAAGAAAATATCAACTGATAATATCTTATTGGTTGAACCTTAACGTAACAAACATATCTATAAAATATCAAAGATTGCGTTTTCCAGTTCAATCAACTATGTGGGTTACTTTTATTCAGTTTCTGGAATCTTAATTTGAACACCAAATCAGATGTCAAAATCATAATAGGATTGACAAGAGTATCAATCTAATAAAATCTTGCATTTTCATTTAGATACATTTTATATGTTCATTTCCTTTGGCAACATTTATCCTCACAAGTTCTACTTACATTTGAATGAGTAATCAAATAATCATAATCTGGGTTCCTAATAATATATAAACGCATTATATTAGAAGCAGCATCCAAAACATAAATCGTTTTAGATTTAAACTTCTCAAACGAAACTTGTTTATAAAACAAAATACGATTCCATTCTCTACAACAAAGAAACAATGTTATCAAAAGCAAATTGCGTTGTTCCGAAATTTTTAGACCATAGTTTTTGAATCATAATCTTTAGATTGTGTTTTTTAAATCATCAATTTTCCTTATATCAGGTATTTTAATTATTTATGGCATATGATACGTCAAACCTCAAGCAAATTTGTTGCAAACTGGCATGCTTTCTAGGTATGTTCAAACAGTATACTAATTATTATATTTCTCATTTCAAAATAGTTCTCTAAAAACTTGTGTGCGTTATGATTTTTGTAAGTGTGAGATTTGGAGAAACACTAAACTCTGTTTTCTACATTTGGTTAACCGGTTTAGGTCTCTGTATTTTTTTCCACTCCGAAAACTGACTACGATCAATGTATCGTCATAGTGATCGTACCGTGGATCTGATGATTCTACGTCAACAAAATGTAACCATTCATCTACTAGAAGCGACACTGTCGGTTAATGTTTATTACTAACCTTACGGTATTGAAGACGTTTAGAAATTCTCAATTAAATATCCATTCTTTTTTTTTTTTTCATAAAAGTAACTTATTTGCCAATATTATGAGAAAATTTCAAACAACTGCCCACCCACAGAACGTACTTTCACCATATACGTTGCACAACACTGACTTATAACTACAAATCCCTGACTGCACGTCCAGATTCATGTCTTGTACGCCTTGTACGCTATTATTCTCATGAAATTGCTTCACAATAATACCTTTTTTACCTGTGCCAACAATTTTGTCTTTTCGTGCTCAGAAATGTAGATGATACCTTACGTAATGCTACACCCTCCCTCTTTCATGTTTCGTCTGAGGCGAGTATGTCTGTTTCTCTCCCTCTCCCTCTCTTTCCCTCTCTCTTTCTTTCTCTCTCTCTGTGTGAGTGCATGTTTTTCCAAAATGTTGTTGTTGTTTTAAGTCATGTGAACATAGTAGTTACGTATTTTTGCATCATTCATAAACCATGCGATCCATCCAATTGCAATGAATAACGTGCAAATAACTTGCTTACAAGGCATTTTTTTTTTATCTTCCATTCTCCGAGTGCGTGATCACTTAAAACTGTACTTTGAAATCCGTTCACACTGTCTTATGAGAGAGTTTATATTACGGTCATGCATTCAAAAAATTCGCTCCAAGTCCTACCCGCATGAAGCAAACACCGTTACTCATTCTTTTACTTACAGCACTCTTCCTATCTTGAACAAGTGTTCAAAGAGCAATATTTTTATATAAATATTTTGATTTACATTTTTGAGTTGTGTTGACTTCTATGGATTAAGACTTTTATCTAAACTTTGAGGGATTATATCCCTCGGCGAGCATTACAAATTTTTGGACAAGAGATGGCAAAAGGAGCAACATTTAAACCTAGCTACATTTGTTTGTGTCGAACTGAGAAAAAGTTATTCGAAAATATCAGTTAGGAAAAAGCCAATGATCCTGCACTGCCTTCGCAAATAATATGTCTCTGTACTGCATTTCCGAACACCAGGGAAGCTCTGCAGTGTTGTAGACAGTTGGCAACACAATCCTTATCGTGACCTTAAATGAATTTATTAGCTTTTAAGTTATCTAAGACAATCAGAGATCTTCAGCAGAGTAAATGTACGATATGAACACGTCACTGTTCGATATTCTCATCATTAAAAGCAATTGTAAAAATTCTGAAAGAAACGTCACTACAGAACCATTTTTTTTTTAAATAATCAAGTTTAAAGTTATTTTTGACGTTACATATCTTAAGTTGTTTCTGTTGGATAATGTGGCTTCTCTCGTCACCTTGTAATTAGAAAGGTTCCGAGTTCGATTGTCGGCGGGGACGGTTTGAACGTAGAGATGCGGAATACACTTTACGTAGGTCCCGTCCTTAATGCATTTTTTTCTATCCCATGGAAGGCAGACAATGACAAATAACCATCGGATCTCAGGGATTTCAAAATTACGGGTTGATCGTTATTATGTAAAATCTTATAAATAAAGTACAACTTCTGTCTATCTGTCCTGCCTTTTTGTCCATTATACAAATAACCACGATGGTCTTCAAATTTTGACTGCCTGACAATCATTGAGCTAAATTTAACCAACATATCCTACACTGTTATGCAACCACACATATCAACAGTGTAGTTTGGGCTGCATATGATAAAGGGTGTGAATAAGCCTTCCTGGGAAATAGTGGGCTTCTAGAAATATAGAGCTCGTTCTGAATGACAGTCGTCTAAAAGTCAATCGTTCTGATTACGAACACCAACAATTTTCAACAGAACATAACTACTCAAAGATACACAATTTTGAACTGAAATTACGCACGCTCTTAGTTTAATTTCTATTTTATTGTATAGAAAAAAAAAAATATTGACGTTTAATTACACGAAAATTGACATATTTTTCGATAAAACCGATTTTCAGATAAACTTGAACCTTTTATGATTCTTAGCTCTCTATGTAATTCTGAATTATACTCTTTATTTCAAAGGACGAAATTCATACACAAAACTTATAAACTGCGTTTTTTTTTAATTTCAATTATAGATATCAAATTATTTGATTAAAAAGATATAATAATAAAAATGCAATTTTTCCCGCCATATTGAATGCAAAGGATATAAAGAAAAAAATCCTTATATTTGACTATTTAACAATTTCTACAGATTGAATCAACGTATTAAACATTAGCACAGCAATAGAATAAGTCAAAATCTAGCCTTCTCTATTCGCTCTGTCACCTTTGTTCCCTTTTCATTTACTTCTACTTTTCTTCGTAAATACTGTCACTGAATTACAATTGTCTCCCTCTTCTTCCTTCACCTATACTTTTAATTCACCTATACTTTACCTATGCTTCAGTATATAACTTCAGCCAGAGCAATGTCCTAAACGCTTTTTTCTTCTGTTCTTGAGTTGTCTCCAGAATTGAACTTCTTTTTCTCGCTCTCTTTACGAAACTTACTAATTGCATAAGATTTATACTCAATTTATGTTTGCATCATTTTCTTCTTAAGGTTTACGTTTCGAAAGCTTCCAAAACTTCGTTGAGTCCTCTCGGTACAAACAAAACACTTACTTTACACTTTTCGTACACATAGTTTCCAAAGTGTTCTTACTTTTGTCTTCTAGAAGTAAAAGTTATGAATACAAGACATATGGAGAGTTTATTACTCTGAATGTGAGTTTAACGGTTTTTTTGCACCTCTTAGTTTTTACGAATTATTTTCTTGCACATATTTCGTTCGCAATATATCCTTACAAACTCCCACTCACAAGTTTGAATTATATCCCTACGAAAGTAAAGAATTCACTATGTTCTACGTACCTTAGTTAATTAAAACAGTAGGTTATTAATGAGTTGAACAGGATTCAATCCCTGCTCCACCCAACTTTTCATTTTCCTCCTTTCCTGGACGAACAAAGGAAACGGAAAGGAGTTTCATGTTTCTAAAAGTATAAAAAAAATATTCAAATAAAAATCGGAATTGAAAGAAATTATAAAATACACAAAGTGATAAGAAGTTTATATTTTAGTTGTTCGGGCACTCTATTGTAATTACAAAAGAAGTGTACTTTATTTTTTACTCTAATTTTTCTCTAAATACAATGCAATAGTCTTTCTAAATTGTGACGCTACATAATAAAGCATTTATATTTGTAAATAATATGATTCAGGGACTATCATTTGGTATCGCGTATTTAAAACTTACGCATTTTCTTTTCAAATTTTTAATTTCTTGCCTACAGTGTGATACTATTTTTGAGGTTTTAATGCCAGAATAATAGTTCTGCTATGCCACCTCCAAAGAGATAACTCGTATTTCAAGATCATATATGTTCACTACCTTGTGATCAAATGATGCATCCACGTTTTCATGAATTCGCGACGTTGTGGGTGACGAATTGGTTTGCTTAGACAGGAAGACGTGTGTCCTTCACAATAGCACTATTTCCGAATTTGTTTTTAAATTAAAACATATAATATTTTGTCCCAATTTATGTTTTGCAACATTGTAAGATTTTCTTATATTTTTGCTCTTCAAATATAATCAGATTTTTATCAAGATTTTATGGTGGATTATTATTGTTCAGGGAATATAACATACTATTTCCGTTGACATAATTTATTATAAATTTTGGACATTTTAAGTGGTTATTCGATAATGATTTTGTAAGAGGGAAGATGTAAAAGAGGTGGCTTAATATTTATGGATCCCTTAATAGAAACTCTGGCTCTCTTTATAAGGTTCATTAGCTTGCTCTCCGCTAACACCATCATCAACGAGCTTTCGTGAAAACCGTTTAAATTTATTTTTAAATAAAGGACCGTCTTCTTCATCATTTATTATTTTGAAGAAAACAGAAAACCTGGGATCAAAAGGAAGAAAACAAATAGTTTTTTTTTTTATAAATATGGGAGTATTTTAAAAGATAGAAAATATATAATTTATAGTAGTTTCTGTTTTTATCCATTAGGTTATATATTTTTCGTTTCTGAAAAGAATAACCTTCTTAATTGAAAATTAAAAATTCTGTGCCAGGTAAAACATTCCCGTTACACATATACTGTTACTGTTCCTCGCAAATAAAAGTATCGATCAATTACTCGATTGCCAAAAAAATCTAGACAAAAGGCAACACAAAAATTGTTTTAAATTAACCAGTGCAAGGGCGAAGCATAGTAATAGTACATTTGTACTTATTCCTCCCACCAAGAACACTCGTTCTAAGCTCAATTTCTCTCCCTTTCTATTATTCACATCTTCATTACAGACAAACGACATTTTCAATCATGCGTGAACTTTAGGAGTACCTCTTTCCTTTATTTATAATTGAAATGTTCCTGACTTTCAAGCTATTTCAAAATCTATTCTTTCTTCAGTTTCCCCCCTTTCCTTTATTTTCGCTCAAAAGAAACAAAAGGAAAAAAAAGAGATAAAGAATGAAACGAAAGGAAACTTGAATTAGGTCAGAATACGAGAAAACGTATCGATTATTTCATTGAACTTAGTGGCTTGTTTGTCAGGAAAGGTTACTGAAATAATACGGTCGTGTTCTTCAAAACAGTGACAAGCTCAATACTGACACACAGCATTTTTTTTTCGTCTTCATCTAGAATTGTGAACTGATCAAATAAGTGTATGTTTGACCAGCTATACAGGACACGTGAGTGAATTTCGATTAAAATCCAACCATGTTCTTATTTCATCTTACACGAGGTGGAGATTGAATATGCCGGTAAGTGGAAGAAACATAATGTTTTACGATATTTGGTGAGTTTTATAAGTTGTTACTGAACCTGTTTCAGTTTCATCAATCTTAGTTATTGTTAGGAACTAGCGAGGCACATGTTCTTTTCGGCTATAGTGTATTCACTTACAGAACTATCTTTCCTGTCTTGTTTGTAGCCATCACAATTCACAACGTCATCATCTGAGAGGAAGATCAAAGTGCTATGGGTGGAAATGTTGCAAAATAGTCAAATTTTGGAGCAAAGTCAGTTTAGGGTAAACACGGTCAAATGAACCTTAACTTACCTAACCTAAAGTACTCTAACATGACTTAAAATAGCGTTATATCATGGTCTGGAGATCGAACATTTGCAGTCCGCAAGACATTTGAGTTGAACGTCTCTGAGAATATAAATGAAAAGATTTCTTCAATATACCAAAAAATTATTAACATATTCACATTTTCTTACATATTAACGAGTGACACTCTTTGTATTTTGTAAATTGAAGATTATATTTCATCGTGGTTGGGAAACCGGAGGACCAAAGGCCGTTGGGAAGACCGAAACGTCGTTTGGAGAAAAGTTAGAAGAAATCTTCGAGAGGTAGGTGTTCGGGATGAATAATGGTTTCATCTTGCTCAGGATAGAATTCAATGGCGAAAAATTGTTATTGAGGCGATGAACTTGCAAGTTTCCTTAAGTCATAGAAATAGTCAGCTAGAGAACTAGGCTAGGGGGCTAATAATTACTCCAACGTAACTGGTCCTTTAAATAAGTGAAATGTAGTACAGTCTGTTCTAGACACAACAGTAGATACCGCAATCCACTCAAAATAACAGAAACTTGAGTCCTGAAGCTAACAATGTAGAATAAATATTTTAATAGCAAGGAATGTGGCGTCACGCACCACTATTCGAAACACAAATATTTAATTTCGTGTGGATTTTCTAGCTATATTTTGATCCTTAATTATCTGAGATTCCCGCTGGAAAATCGTTATACTTTAAGAGTTCACCCGTTTCATGGTCGATCTCTTAAAAAACAAGTGAAGTAGAGTCAAGTCGGAGGACTGTACATATATGCTACCACCAGGCTTCAGCACAGATTATTCTCTTTGGACGTTTCGTTGAAAAATTGTGGCGAGACCTCTCCAACTACACCTCACCTCGGTATCTCCCCCCTCTATGCGATCTGAATGATCTATATGGGTTTGAACTCGTCACGCTGAGACCTCTCCAACGACACCTCATCTACCTTCCTAGCCCTAGTAGTTCCTGAGCTGAAAGTTGTGGACGGACGGACGGACACAGTGATTGTATAAGATTTCACGGCCATTTGCTGTTTCACACCCATACCGTCCTTGGACCCCCCTCAAAGGCATTGGACCCTCCGAAACAAACTTCTGGGTACGTTCCAGCTTGTGACTCCAGCCTAGATAGAATGGGGGACACTCTGATTGTTAAGCGACAAATGCCATTCACCTGGTACAATTTAATTATTTACGTTATAAATGAAATAATTTCAGATTTTTCAGAACGCAATAATATTTAATTAATAGCACTTGAGATCATAGTCAAAACTGACAGCAGGTTGACAACTACTGTCCTATATGACTATCGGATGGTAGAACAAACATCGCGCATTCAGAACTCACTATTAATTGAACTAACGACTTCAACTAAAATAGATCATAAATCATCTTACGTTTTCAATTATTCATCAAAAATGGAATTAACACTGGATAAGGGACGTGTTGGATCTCAGAGGCTCCGGATATCGAAACACCGGATCCCGATTAGGTAGGATCTTGACGTATCCGAATATCTTATTTCCGGATCCGCTTGAATATCGCAGCTCTGGAATTTCCTAATATTGATTCGAATTCTATACTATTACTTACGTATTCCTTTGGGAAAAGAGTTGAACGAACTTATATCCTTCCGTGAGGTTTACATCTGCGTGCAGTTAAAGACAGGTTAGTTGTTTATGAGACTTCTTTTTTCTTCTGACTTCAATTCAATTAAGTTGCATATCCTGGTGGTTCACTGGCAGACCCTGTCTAATCGTAGGGGAAACTGTTGTACCATGAAACATCATGAAATAACTATTTTCATACTATAATGAAAGAAATTAGACATGACATGATAAGTTACCAAAGACATGATAAAAATAGCTTTAAGCTCTCAAGGAATCATCAATAGGCCTAATAAACGCCTAGGTGTGTATTTATTTGTTGCTTACTTTGTTCTGGTTATGTTTTGTGTTCTGTGTGCCCTGTGTTCTTTATATTTCTTCAACTCTTCAAGGTCATGTTCCTAAGTACAGTACAAGATGTGTGTCTGTTTCATGGTACACGATGCTGTGCAAAATCATTAAACATAACAGTATATTGAAAATGTTACGTGTAGAATGGAAATTTGTGTCCTAGAAAAACTTACCTAATTCTCATGTATACGGTTACTATTATATATGAAAGAAAATAGATATTGTAGAGGCGCTATAAACAATAACCAATACTTTTAACTATCCAAAATGCCTCTTTTTTTTTAATTAACTCAATACACAGTGATCTGAATACAACGAAATCATAAGGTTACAGCCTGGGATGCTTCACGCGCAACATAGTGTACACAGTAGCCGCTATATTGCATATGGAATCAGAAACATAAGACTGTTCCAAGGTACGGTGCACTATGATCAAGCTACAACAGTCTCACCTATACGTTATGCGTATGTCACTCATTCATATCCGGTGATGATGACGGTTAGTGTTCATCAGGAGGAAGAATTATGACCTTCGGTAAGATGAACTGATGGGTGGTTTGTCATTGCTTTCCATGGGATAAAAGTTTTGAACTTGAACGTTCAATGGATAACAGTTCAATAATGTCCCTACACTTTATCATAGCATTCACTCGCGATGTCATGAAAGCGACCCAAACTAATCGAAATAAGGAACAACAGACACGAGTAGTCAGGGACTTACTTTCCCTGGATGTTGGTCGGAAACAGAACCCTACACCAAATGGAGCACCAGAACGTTCATTTATTTTGTTAATACTGGACTTGTTTGAAAATGTTAATGTACATCAGTTTTGATGTCAAGGAAAACGCATGAATAAGATAAATTTGCAAAACGTCTACAGCAAAAGGTTTGATTTTCATAAAGAACAAGATAGCTCCAATGACAAACTACTTGAAAAGACTTCCGAGTCTCGTTACAATAATATCATTATTTAAGAATTTCAGTGTAAACTTTACGAGACATCATGTTAAAAACTGTTACACATTACGAATTGAAAATTCGAAAGAAGTTTGCCCAATTAAGTGTTATGAGGGACCTCCGCTATCACCATACATTAGTAGAAGACTCCTCATTGTGATAAGTTTAAGCGCGTTTCCTGATCTAGCTAACTTCTTATCGGTTAAAATAGGTGCCTTACTTGCGAATGTTAAGTTTAAAATGTCTAAGCAGTTACAAAATATTCGGATATTGTGAAAAAGAAAAATGACAGTACTTTAAAATGATGTGTAATCTTGGCCTATGATACCCATTAAGAAAAAATAATATTGTGCCATTAGACAACAAAAGATAATCGAGCGACCGTAGCTCAGTTGGTAGAGTCCGTGGGCTCAGCAATTGGAAGATCCTGGTAACAAATCCCGGCGCCACAAATCCTGACTGAAGTTTCTCCAGGGTTTGTCTTCAGTGAATATCAGACAAATACTGGGATGGTAGCTTCAAATTAGGCCCTGGCCGACTTCCTTCCAACACTAAGGCCGTACAGTATGTTTCAACATTGTTGGATTTCCAATTCGAAACATGTTCCAACAGTCCAACAATCTATCAACCAAGCAGGGCATTATTTGAAGGGTGGGGAGACATTTCCTATCAACTCGTGTGTTTTCCCTGGTACCTCACTTACCAGTTTACTTATAGGGAGAGAAAACTACTGTATTTGCGTCCTGTGCTTGGTAAGCTTTATTTTTATATGGGCCAGTCTAGTAACTTTGGACTTCGGCCCGTCACGATTCGCCCTTTAGCCATTAAAATCCACACCCATGCCCCTGCCGGGACTCGAACCCGGGACCTTCGAGTCTTGCGTCCACTAATATGCTCGGTAGGTATTAATTCCCCCTTACCTTTCTCGGTAACAAATAACACCCTGCAATCAAGTACGACTGCACGTTATAACAAAAATCTGCGTGTGTATGTTTATTTATATTATGTAAGCGTAATATTGTAGCTCAGGACATGGTACAAAATTGTGCTAATTCCTATTGATTTAATTGTTATTAGTGTCCTGAACGAGTTCGTTAGCTTCTAAGAACGCGACTTCCAGTTCTTTGGAAATTGAGTTCCGAACCACTCAGTTTAGTGGACCGTGGCTGGAATTAAACCCATGGCCAAGTTCACAGAAAGCGGTCGCGCTAACCTCTTCAGCTACCCCAAATCTTCTAGTTTTGACAAAGATATTTTTTTCGGTACCCACATAAATTAACTATTGAATAAACATTTAACACAGATAGACGTGCCTTCTTTGACTACTATTATCACCGTACCATTATTACAATTGAACACAAGGCATAACTAATACTTTCTGCACACAGTTTGCAATTCCTTTCAAACAATTCATTTGTTTTCTTGAACAATCTGCAATAATTACGTTTGAATGTGGAGAGTATGACATTTGCTTAGATTTTTCACACCTAGCGGACGCTTGTGCAAGCGAAAGTAGGTACACACCGTTTGTGGTGTTACGATGTTGGCAATAATAGTTAGTGCAACAATAATACCAAAAGACAATGTATTTGAAGGCAGTGTAGATACAACAACACTACCTTGATAAGATTATAGTGGTATTTATTTTGCAATAAAAGAGCTGCTCTTACTCAGAAAACCATATAGAGAAGTAACCTGCATTCATAATAAATATATGCACATTTATTTCTGGCTTCGAGGAAGTTTTTCGTCTCACCGGCAGAAGTCTCTGTGGACAGTAGGGGTCTAGGTTATTTACTTAAACATTCTGATAAATTCAAGCTTGTGATTGGTTCATATATCCAGATTTCAGTTAACAGGAAATGATATGATCTCAATTTACTAGAATCTTTAAGAAAATAAGATATTAACCTCTACCGGCCAGGAAAGAAAGTTTTCCGAAGGAGGAAAAGTGTAGACATTTAAGAATGCAACTTGATTCTCTATATATGGTACTCTGTGCTAATATCTCGGCAAATAATGTCTTAAAACGTGTTGGCTTTTATGATTGAAGTATATAGCTTATAGGAAAGGGCAGTAGAATTCCGAGATTCGAATATTCGTGAAAAATTTAGACTCAAGAATTCGCATCATGGAGAAAAAAGTTCAGTTACAGGCAGTCAAATGCTCAGTTCCAGATGAACCAGCCGAACGTACGGCTATGGCAACTGAACATATTTAGTTAAAGGTATTTAGTGAACGGAAACAATATGTTCAGTAAGCAGTGTATCAGACATTATAGTGCCTGTTACTGGACACATATAGTAAAACAGTATTGACTAGCGAAAAAAAAGAGAGGTCTGGAGCGGGGTTCGAACTCACGACCTTCAGACTTGCTTGTTCACCTTGTTGTCCAACACTCTACCAGTGTCCCACCGTTTCTTCTGTTGACTGTAGAACATTTTACTAGTCCTTTTATGTTACAAAAACGATTTCTGGAGTAAAGACATTTATGTAGACTTTAATTATTCGAAACGTGGAAATTTTATTAATTGATCCTGTGTTAGAATAGAGTTATGAAGAAGACTGATTAGTGATTTTACAGAAGTGAGACACCTCAAGAGTATCATAATGACGTTTACTTTACTGTTCGGGGCGACGACATTTCCCAAACAAATTGGCTGCCAATTTCCAAGACATTCAGTGAATATACTTTCAACTGGATGTATGACAGCAGCAACTAGATAACCGCCCAGTTACGTTCCCCTCATTACGCATTTGGTGCCTGGTACTGTTAATGTTTATTAACAGTTTGTATAATACAATAGTAACTGGTATCAGACATGTATTGTTGGAGTTCAATCAAGCATCGTTCAGTTCTTGGTACTATATTTTTCAATATCTGTTGCTCTAGGTTTAGTTGCGTTAAGTAGAACCCTTTTTTAGTTATAGTGCCTGGTACTGGAAGCATACAGTATAGTAAAACAGTATGGTGGGAAGGTGCTTACCAAACAATCCGGCTGCAGGTACAGCTATGGACAAAAGTTTTGACGCATGTCTTTAGAGAATATTTCCCTATTTCGCAGCAATTTCCCTTGCAGAGGGAAATTTCTCGCGGTAGAGGGAAGTTCCCTGTCGTTCGAAATTTAAACATAATCCGGCGCTAAAACGCAGTGCAGATGAATTAGGATGGAAATTGTAATTGTGTTCATAAAAAAAATATGGAATTACAAACTAAAAGAAGATTTTAAAATAACATTCATTCCTAATTAAGCACGGAATGTCATATCATTTCATAGTCTTCCCGTAAAAGCAAGTAAAATGATGAAAAAACTACTGTTTAATAGGCTGGCTGAGTGGTTATCATGCAGAGTTTCTAACAAAATTCAATTTTGTCTCGGCTTCAAATCCTGGTCGTCGGTAATATTTTTTCAAACGTAGATTAATATTGATAATATTCACTTTTATTATTTTTATGTTTTACACAATTCAACAGACTTTGCAAGAAATTTTTCACTATTACTAGTAAGGAAAGATATTTTTAAGATCGAAATAAAATGTAAAATACACACGGCATGAAATATGTTTAAAGCACTCGAGATTTACTGCTTATTATTCTTAATTGAACAATGGCTGTTATTGCCCCTATTCTCCCGATAATAATAGAAACTAGTTTAAATCATAGTTTTACTAGGTATGCCTAGGTCACATAAGACTGGTTACCTATCAGATGCTGCTTCCTATTGGCTGGTGGTAGCAACAGCAAGCAGAGAGTGCTGCAAGTTCACACTTGGTTTGCCATCGTTGGCATTAAATGCTGCTGATAGTTATAGTACTGTACAGAGTGATCTATATAAATCTTTACAATATCAATAACTTTATTATTACTTACTTCTTCTGGAAGTGACTGTAAATTTTAAATTGCATTATATTGTCGAATGGGCTTCAGCAGAATTAGTTAAGTTGCCCTAACTGGAAATGAAATACAACTGTCGTCCATGATTGCCTAGTGTTAAAAGGTTGAACCGTCACGCCCTATGTAAATTTCACTTTTTAATGTGACCTAGGCTTTAATATTTCTACTGCTGCTGTTAGTACTACGTACTACCTCTACGGCTACCAATAATTTTCCGTTATGACTACTACTTCTATTTAAAAACTATTTCAAATTCCGCAAATACTAGTAGTGCTAATCCTATTCACTGCTAAAACTACTACTTCTGTAATATGCCGAAAAGCCGGTGATATGGTGAACGCGGAAAGTCAACGAGTTTCTATTTCGTGAAATTGAAGAAGATAATATCTCTCCCATTGGGGTTCGAGCCACCTGCGTTAAAAGTATAAAAAATTGAAAGCAGCGTGCTTCAACCGATTACGCCACAACGCGTAATAAAACAGTGATATGATCATAGTAAATTCGGTTATTACAAACACGTTTTTAAAGTTTAAATTTATTGAAGTGTATTATGCACATAAGTATATTACCATCACATCATCTAATGACGTCTACATACTTTCTGTTCTTTGTTTTACTTCTTTAAGCTTGTGAGTATTTAACGGGCCAGCCAAGGCTACAGGACTATTCCATCCCCGTTGGACGACTGTGCATTAACAAACAGTCAAGTGCTTCTCAAGTGTCCGTTGGGTAGCCCGCGAAACGACTCTGCATATGGCCCTTAATTTTTAATAATTTGTCATTAATAGACGCATTTCTATTACTTTACTCTGCACAACCAACTTTAGAAATACGTGTGACGTCTATGAACGATACCTAGAATTAAAAATTCCCGTTGGGTTACAAAGAAAAATCCCTTTGCGCGAAAAGCGAGGGAACTTTACAACTTGGTGCGATTTTTGGACAGAAATTTATCGACGCTAAATATTATTTTATTTTATATCACCCTTGTTTGGCTGCATACGTGGACAATATTTTTTACACAAATGCATTACGCAATTCGCATATTCTTGCAAGTCAGTTATTTTATACGATGTTGTAATATTTATATTTTTTTTAGAAAATAAATATTAGCTATAGATATGCGTCAAAACTTTTGTCCATAGCTGTACCATATGTTCAGCTGCCATAGTCGTACGTTCGGCAGGTTCGTCTGGAACTGAACGTTCAGTGACCTTTTTCTCCGTGATGGAGTAGATAGACGGTTGTAAACATTTTGTGAAAATTTACTCGCGAAATTTGGGCATTTTGCTTTTATCCACAAATTCTGCGCTCTACTCCAGAAATTAAAGAAATTTCGTTCATTTATTCATGAAAAATATGCCTAGGCAGTTCACACACTCTCTATGGCTTACAGAACTCATAAGTTCATCGCCGCAGTCACAAAAGTTCGCCATTGGATTCTATCCTGGCAAGATGAAGGCAGATTTCCTCTTGAAAATCTACCTCACAAAGATCTCTTCTAAAGGACCTATTGTCATCCCAACAACGTTTCGGTCTTCCAAACGACCTCTTTCCCTCCGACTTACCAACCAAGATGGAAATCATCGCCGTCCCCGTCCCCGTCCCCATCCGACCGAACAGCTTTCGTAATTTCATTATTCTGATAATAGGTGAATCGTACAGTCTGTGGAGTTCTTCATTATGCAAGCTCCTCCATCGGAAAATAAAAATAAAATTTGTCTTAAAATATCTATCATCGAACTCGCGTGTCACGGAGAATGTTAGTATGTAGTACACAGAGTCCTCCTTACATGGCAACAAATTTGCAAACATAGCTGGGAATATACGAATTATGTGATCACAAGGGCACTCATTAGGTGCGTTAGGTGGTATTCGCGGTGAAAGGCTTTGTTAAGGGGATTTCTCCCTAAATAAGAAAATGATAATATATATTAGACTACACAGCATACAAACATTAAATTGGTTCCAAAATGCCCTCTTTGGTCATAGGTGAAGGTGTATGTACCTTACGAAAGGCTGATACCTTCCTGATCCTTTACGTAATCTGTCCCGACCTGAGCCAAAGATACCAAAAGGAATTAAATAACATTCAATCAAATTCCAATTCGTACGTGCATGTTAAGATTTTCTTCTTGAGAAATTTGTCTAGAAAGTGGAGAGGGGTTAAAACGTCATTGGAAACAATTACTTATCATTCTTAACTATGCAAGAAATTTACCCTTGCACTCTAGAAACTTTACCTTGTACTCATGAATTTTTAACATTTTCATTAAAAAAAAATAAACACCTTTATTCCAGAATTTGTACTACTGTTCCTACTTATAGGGTATAATGTTTAACCATTGTGCAAACGTGAATCCCTTGGCAATGAAATTATTGCGTGAAGAATCCGTTCTATAAGTAGTATCACATAAGTGCTATCCGTTCTATAAGATATACAGTATATTAGTCATACAAACATGCTATTATAGATGTCAGAAAAATGAATCATGATGTGTCAACAACCGGATGTCCTCTCAAGATATATTTGAAGGCATCCCGACAGACGAGACACGCAATCATCATTAGATAAAGATGACATGAATTCTTTGTACTGTATCGCAAAATGTGGTTTAGTTTTATGTTTTTTTTTTTGTACTCTTAACAGACAATTTCTATTGGTACAATGATTAAGATTCTTTATTGCTTCAAGTTCGTGTATGTAAAGAAAAGAAAGGATAGAGATATGCTGAGAACGAGGAGGGCACTGAGAGAGAAACACACACAGATGCAGAGAAACACAAAGGAAGAGATAGAGAGACACACAGGAAACTAAGAGACCAAGAGAAACACAAAGAGACTTTCAAAACATGGAATGAGTGACAGAGGTAAATATTTACACACACACACACACATACTGTATGGAGAGAGAGAGAGAGAGAGAGAGAGAGAGAGAGAGAGAGAGAGAGAG
>JAGDQP010013373.1:28911-47488 GCA_022664845.1 Lepisma saccharinum
CTCGTTCATAGTAACCAGTGGCGTAACTAACGGACCCGCAGTGCTAGGGAAGGGGGGGGGGGGGACTAGGGAAAGGGGGCCCCTGCCCAACCCGTAGCCTTCTTTGTTGAAAAATCAATAAGACAATAAAAAAAAAATAAAAAATGCATGTAAGTTATTAACTCAAAAATGTAATCTCGTCCATAATTTATGTATTCAATAATGTGATGTGCAATCGATAACATATAAAGAGCATGGAGCTGATTCTCCTATGGTAAGGAAACCGTGTTAGACATGGAGTTGTTGAACGTGAGTGGTGGCGATAAGTAATGGTCCCCTGAGCACAGCGAGGATGTCAGAAAACGGGCCCGAAGTTTCGTGCTTGGGTCCCTTCTATTCACCAATGAAATATGTAGTTCTTGGACGTGGGAGGTGGCATTGGAAAGGTCGTGATCCCCTGAGCACAGCGGTGATGTCACAAATCGAGCCCGGGGCCTGATGTCCCCAGATATCGACCCCCGAAAGTATAGGGTCGGGTCCCTTCTATTCACCAATGAAAAATTGAGTTTTTGGACGTGGGTGGTTGCATTGGAAAGGGTCGGTTTCCCCTGAGCACACCGGTGATGTCGAAAATCCGGCCCGGGGACCGAAGCCCAAGAAATGGTAACAAAAATTTTATTCAACCGAACATTACAAGACAATACTGTGATGCTGAATGTTAGTAAGGGACAGCGCAATATATTTGATATCGAATAGAAGGGACCTGAGTCCAAACATGTGGGGCCCGAATTCTTGGGTTTTGGGCCACGGGGCTGATTTCTAACATCACCGCTGTGCTCAGGGGACCTGGTTCTTTCCAACGCCATAACTCTCGTTTCCAACTCCATGTCTAACACGGTTTCCTTACTGTAGGAGGATTTTCATGGAATATTCTCCATGTTCTCATCCAAGAGTAACAAAGACATTACAAAGTTGTGGGAATTAACAGGACATTAGATTGGGACAATTTCTTTTTATCGTATATATAAAGTACACCGGAAATAGTGAACCCCAATGGAAACGCACCAGTCCTTTCTTGCAAATCTTTATTTTTTAACTTATGATTTTTTTTTTACTTGTTTTCAAAACTCTGGTAGAAAGAGGTCTCCATTGCTGATGCAATCATAGTTTTTTTTAAAGTTCGAGTCGATAAAGAGGAAGGGGGATAGCAAGATGGGGTTTCTAATTCGGTATACCTAACAATAGAGCACAAATATTGACGGGGGCCCATTTGCGAATATTGCGGGGGGTTGGGGGTACGCGATCTTAGTTACGCTACTGATAGTAACATTAAAAATAATATATTTTGAATTGTATTTATGCGTGTGTTATTTGGAATAATTCATCTTAGGGAAATGTATGGATTACACAGGTCATATGGGTCTTTAATACGAAGGGGCCCCCGTAGCAAACAGGTCACGGAAAGATATTACAATTAATCATTGTCCAGGGTTACCAGGTCTGTTTTTCAAAAGGAGGACAACTTGACTAAGAAACGGAGGACAATTGACAAAAAAGGAGGACATTTGATATAGACCTATTAGAAGATAATTGCACTTTAATAAATTCTTTACAAGCTAAGAAAACACGAAATAACGGTAGTCACACTATATGTAGTTGATGTAAATTGTTACGATAAGATACTTTGCGATTAATTACGGAAATAATTTATACAATCAACACAAATAACAAATAAATTAATAATACAAACCCAAAATATTATTTATTATTACACATTAATACGAGAAAGTTTTACTTCCAAGTGCCATTTATTCTTTATTTATAAACTTCCTGGTATCCATATTACATATACCAAATTTCAATACCATTGCTAGTTATTAGCTTTTTCATATTTTTGGTTGGAAGAAATTTTTCTCAGTAACTCTGGATTCGAAACCAAATATTTATGGAACTCGAAATAATTTAGATGTTTGAAATTGTACTTTACCGTGATCAGTCCTTGAACAGACTCTATCGATAGTCTATTTCGTTCGTCTGTCCATTGGTCACTAATTAGTAAAAAAAACCTCTTTCAATGCTTGAGTTGGAACCAGGACTAGCAAAGTAGAACTCACATATCTTCAAAAGTTCACCGAAGGTAGCCAGACTTTTGGAATTTTCAAAAAACTTAACCCATTGCACATCCATTAGTTGGTCAAAGTAATTCGCATTTTGCCCACCCAAATAAATTTTCAGACATTGAAATTCATCAAAGATTTTGCCACCATCAATAGACACACCTCGATTCTGCAAGAAATTTAGACTTGGCAACAAGTCATCAAACTTGATGTCAAGTTTCTTCTTTTCAAATGACATCCATTCGAAGCAGCTAAATTCATCCAGAGGGGAGGACCATTTTTTAGATATTCAGAGCAGGAACCATAAAGAAGCATAGCTTCCTGACGAAACCGATCACAGTCGTCATCCAAACCGTCTTCTCTGAGAGTAGAAAGTAAACTTCTTACTTTAAGAGAAATGAAGTTCTCCTTTAGCCTAGTTTCCAACATACCCTGAACTGATTTTACCAATCGTCTCACCTCCAAAACTGAATTTTCTTCTTTTTGCAAAACCTTCAAGTTTATTCTGGAAAACTGACATTAATGAATGAATGAATCACAAATACACTTCAGCCAGTTCGTCGTCAAAAAACTGCTTGATGATCTTTGGTACTTGTTGCTGGGACTGAAAATATCATTTCAGAGTAGGAAATAACTTGATCACTCTATCTACAGCAGGCTTAACCATCTTGTTTTACAATGGCGAAGCAAATGTTGGTACTCAATTTCAACAAAGTCACAAAATTCTTTCATGGCTTCTGTACGCACTGTATATATTGAGAAATAACCGAAAAGTTTTATAATAATAATTCTATATCATGCTTTAATTGATCACAACCATGGCGCACGCAGTTATGAACAATATGCAGAGGGCAACCAACTCCAACTAAGTTGTCATTTTCTAATTCAATCTTCAATGCCGAAAAAACATTTGCACCAGGCTTTCTGGACAGTCCCCCAAAATTCACATTAGGATTGTCACCACTGAAAGCAACACATTTGGAGGTTAGGTTATACTTCTTGAGAGTCTCGCAAATCAAATTACTTACAGTATCATGCTTTTCATTTGATGTTGTTTTGAGTTGAATAAGTTTTGTTTGAACGCCACCATTTTTCCAGTCAGAGTACTGGATAAGCACAGAATATAACTTGATCGATCCATGATTGTTTGCATCTATTGACACCCTGAAGCAAGAAATATCAGCCAAAGCTTTAATAACAACATCAGTAGCATGGGGAGCAATCACATTGTTTATTATTGCTTCTGTTTTAGATCTAGCACATTGATATTTCTTAGCAATCTCTTAATGATCAAACATTTTCCGATATAGCTGAGAACAACAGTCATTTGTCATGTAGCTCATATGGTGATAAACAGTATGATAGGCATGCATACCTTCCGCCGCACTATCTTCGGACCAAGTGTGTTGGCATTAAAACATCACTAATTTTTACGTTACCAGCTGCTTTGTTAAGATTTCTTTTATGTTTATCAGTATCCACGTGGCGCTCCAAATCTAAAATGCCTTTATTACCTACTTGTACGTAGCAGTTGCAAGCTTCACATTTTGCGTCGTACGTTCATCCCTTCGAGAAACAAGGATATTTAGCTTTAACAGTTGACTCGTTAAATTGACACTTGCGTTTCTCAGACTTTGACATGTTTCAAATGTCTGAAGTTACACTTAATTACAAAAACAAACACTTCTGACAAAGCTCAAATGATCAGACATTGACGAACAGTGAATACTGCTTGGCGCGGAAGAAGTGAAACAATGAAGTAGCTCTTTTCACATTCCTTTTTGAAACATGCTCCATGTAACAATGTCTATGAGAAAAATATGAATCATCAAGGAGCATTCATTTCTGAATTTCTGTATGTGAAAGGTAGGGTGTGTTCGTGTGTGTTTTAATATGTTTGTGTAGCCAACTTGCACAGACACTATAATAAATTATGTATTAAAACGCAGAAACGAATAGACTATTACTATGACAAATAAATTAACAAAAGGTTACACGCAAAACAACATTCAAATGTATGAGAAAAATATGTAGACCGTAAAACATCGTGCTCTTGACTTAAAAAGGAGGACATTTCCATATATTTGAAAAAGGAGGGAGGGCGTGAGGACAAGACGTAAAAAGGAGGACTTGTCCTCCAAAAGGAGGACGTCTGGTAACCCTGTGACATTGTCGTAACTTGGAAATTAACCGATTAACGATGAGCTTTCTGGTATTTTCTCAACACTTCATTTCACAGCGATTAGCAATAAAGCATAATCTCACCCTTTCCAATCCCTAGAAAATAATTTTTACAATCATAAAATCACACTTTCTTTTATTAAGTTGCAACACCGATTGTTTTCGCTACCATCTAAGAGCCTCGAGAAGATAAAAAGAACCGCGCTCATTGTTGTAACCCGAACTTGTTCCTTCTTTTAAGGTAGAATTGAAAAGCGTTAAAAAAAATAAACCCCATTATAGCTAGGTAAACACTATTCGGAGTATTCTAGTTCAGTTTCAGTACAATTCTGCTAGGTTTCCGAACCATTGCCAACCGTTAGAACGTACAGTACGCAAATAGCTGTATATTTGTGATGCTAAAACTGTAGTAAGGATTATGTTGTATATGCGATACTCTCAGCGTAGAACTGTTTCATTTGGCGAATTTGTTTGTTTTTTTCTTTAAAATCTGAAACTGATGGAATCGAGGAAAGGTGCACGATTAACACAAAATCGAAAGGAAAAAAATGGGGATATCAGAAACGTAAAGAAGCAGAGAATAATGCACTTGTTGCAGCTGGAAGTGATGCAAAGCAGCGAAAACTCCTTTTTCTACCGAGTTCTCAAGCGGTAAAGGTAAGCTTTATATTTTTTATATCTTTCATTCAGTTATTTGAATTTGTGGGATGTCAGCGACAAAGCAATTTATCTCAATAGAAATAACAAGGGGTAAGACGTTACCCACGGCTAGTGCCGGATTAATCAGCGTGGAGGCCACCAAGGTACTCGAAAAATCTCCCCCCCCCCCAGAAAAAAAATAAAAATAAGTAGCTAAGGAAAAGTAAAACCAAGATGAAACTTTTGTGTCTCGTTCTAGTAGAAAAGCAATAACATTGAACTAGCAATAAGTAGAAAAGTGGAAATAACCATCACTACTATGCATTACATTACATGTATGGAAGTTCACACTTACGCCGGACGTTTTATGGACTGATAGGTGGAAGGAAATGAGGTATTACGAGGGAAATTGTCATTTTAATTTGCTATCTATATAGGGGAAGGGGAAACTTTATTTGAATAGGCATTTATGGCATTTTTGACCTATGCCCGTCTCAAGACCGGGGGATGACGCCCCCAAAGCACGCCTCCGAGCAAAGGGATTGGGAAGGGAGCGCCCAGGGCCTTATTCAAGGTACCATCCCGGCATTCGTCTGGTGTGACTGAGGGGAAACCCTGGAAAACCTCAGTCAGGATGGCCGGCGGCAGGGTTCGAATCCGCTCGCCTCCCCAATTGCCTGCTCCGAAAAGTTGCACCCCCACCGGAAATCGAACCCGAGGCAGCGTAAACAGAAGTCCGACGTTTTAGCCACTAGACCAAACCGGGGCTCTCTGTATAGTTTGTCTTTCTTTGAGTTAAAATTGAAAAAAAAATGCAGTAGGAGTATCCTCACGACATCGTATTGGTTCTATGGCCTATCTTCTGTTTCATGATTCAGTTTTTAACTTTCGGAAACAATTTATGAAAGCTTTATTATAATCATAGTCGGGGTCCAGTGGCGGGGGGGGGGGACGAAGGGTCATTCGCCCTCCCCAGCGGAACTCTTCCTAGTTTTTGCATAGGCGTATCCAGGTAGGGGGGCGGCAAAGGGAGTTCTCCTTATGAAGCCCCCTTCAGGAATCCGTGCTGGATCAGTCCCTGATTATATAAACTGAAAAACAAAATCTGAGACTTCATTGGTTTAATTCTTAGATGTCTTCAGGTAATTCATAACTGCTAAAAGGAACCCACCTAAGTATTAAGCAATTGTAAATATATATTTTTTTTATATATAACAGGTGTACGGATACTTTTTCCATGGATGATTTTCAAGCTACGCTGTTTTCATTTTTGTTTCAGAGGAAAAAAATAACTTCCTTTTTTTATATACCATCACTGGTATATAACCACATCCACATCCACGATGTATCCACATCAACTCAACACGAGAAAAGACGATTTTCATTCTCACCATCTCAGATTTGGTTGAAATTTGGCACAGGTGTACTGTTGATACAGGAGTTAGAAAATGTGAAATTGAACTGAGATATATGTCAACTCCTTTGTAATTTAAAGGACTGTAAAAGCCACAAAAAATCGGGCTAAAAATAGAGAACGGCATTTTTGGAATTGCTCTAGAAGCGTTAGTAATTGAGCTAGAGACATAGAATCGGTGTCATTTTACAGCATTTTTATGCCCTTTCCAATGATATACAGAGTAATATAAAAAACGTCTCAAAATCTAAGTAAAATCTGAATTTGCTTTTTTATCAAAAAGTACATATTTAGAAGTTTTCACATTAATTCACTGAAAAGTTATTAGTGTTGTAAATCACAGGTCAAAATATAAATGTGGAGTCATAATGGCTTCATTGGTAAAAAAAATTGAAAACTGAAGCTCAATGTAAATTATTAACATTTTATAACTTTTTTAGCCATGAAGCCATTATCATCCCACATTTATATCTTGCCCTGTGATTTACAACACCAATAACTTTTCAGGGAATTACTATTTACTTTTTGAAAAAAAAAGGCAAATTCAAAGGTTTACTTAGATTTTTAGACGCTTTTCTTTATATTACCTTGTATCGTTTTGTATGTCATTGAAAAAGGCATAAAAATGCTGTAAAATTACACTAATCCCATGTCTCTATTTCAAACTAACGCTTCTTGAGGAATTCCAAAAATGACGTTCTCAATTTTTAGCCCGATTTTTGTGAATTTTACAGCTCGGTAGTCACAAACGAGTTGACATATCTCAGTAGAATTTCACACTTTTTCAAATCTACACCAAATGTACACCTGTGCCAAATTTTAAGCAAATCTGAGATGGTGAGGCTTGGACGCTGTGTTGATTTGATACGGAATGCCCCACATACGCTATCTGTAATTTTTATAACCACTTTCCTCCTTAGATATGAACATAATTATTGAAATTTTACGACAGGTAATGGTGTTCGAATACTTTCTTGAGTCACTGTCAGTTTAATATTTCGGAGTAGATTCATACTTACTATACTTCACGAAGTTCTTTCAGTGTGACAGAAGTGACTGATATATTGGTTTCCTATCTCAGTTTATTCTCTTTCTTTCTGATTTTCATGTAATCATATCCATTGCATTATTATAGACTATTCCAGACAAAAAATAAATTTTCCTGCATCTTTTTCATGTTCCGAATAGAAAGTTGCAGACAAAAAGGTTGAGAGATGGATAGGCTGACTGAAAAATAGAGACTTCCAAAGTTGATCGAAAATCCATGGAACAAAGGGCCAAATCATGCAAAATGCTTGATCTCTTCCAATATCGTTACGTTCTTTTCTTAATATTCCAGCGACTGTAACTATCAGCACACAGTTTTAAAGCAAATAAACTTAAAATGAACTTCAGTCATAGGTGTCGGAAACAGGGGGGAAGGAGAGGGGGCAAGAGCCCCATCGGACACTTTCATGGGAGGCAAAATTATCAAAAACCATATTCCTTAAATTCATATTATGTCTCCCGTGAAAATACCCAATTTTTTTATAACTTTGCTCCGCCCACTTCAATAATCAACCGCCATATCCTGCATAACTTGAGGGCATACTAATACGCTAATCTTTATATTTCTTAACGGAAAATATAAGGTGAAAGACTAATGACTCACCCTGTGCTTTTTCTTCCGTTTATCTCTCATAGCGACATGCACGATTTGAATGTCGAATTTGTGCAGTGTTCTTTAATGTATGTGATTGATGTGAAGATAACAGATCGTTTATTTCCTGTACTGAGCTAAATGTATCTTCAGAGTTCCTAACCCTCTCCAAATCCTTTCTTCACTTGTCCTTGCAGACCACATCTGACCATAGCCTACACCTTCACGCAGGTCATCAAAATGAAGCTGGTGCTTCGGGCGTCGGCAATAGTAAAATAGAAGCTGAACCATCTTTGCTAGAAACTAACAACACAAATTCTAATGAAGTACATGTTGCCTCGGCTGAGTTAGTGCATAATCAGAGTAACCTGAATTCAGATAAGTCGCTGATTTCGCCAAGCAAAGAACCAGACTCAAGTTTTTCTGTTTCCAGTTCTGAAGTTCCAGAATTGAGGACGTTTCATCCCTCTCAGGACATGTGTGAGCTAGAAGTATCAATTTCGTCTGAAGGTGAACCGCCTTTTGTGCAGAAGCGACATTTCTTCTAAATTTACTGCTGTGCAGTCAGGTGCGAGTGTTCATGACAAACTTAATTTTTTGTCTGGTCATCCCGTTCATCCATATTCTCCAGGGGATGTAGCAGATCTGCCATATGATCCTGCTCGTGTGTATTATAGAAATGTCAATGATTCCTCTGTGCAAAGAAGGTGGCTGTCTGTAAAAGTTCTGCAGGGAAAAGTGCTCGCATTTGTCTAACATTCAGTTGTGAAACCACTGCCTTTGTTCGCGGCTATACGGACTTTAAGCATGTTTATCAAGGAATTGACGAACACGAAAAGAACAGAAGTCATCGACTGGCTGTGGACGACTACTTTGCTGCAAACGCAAAGTGTGACGTTGAGTACATGATGGGAGAAAATGCTATTTAAAATCAACAGTTGAAAGTGAAAAACAATAGAGATGTGCTTGTGCGTGTCATTGAGACAATCAGGTACGTAGGAATGCAGTGTATAGCATACAGCAGAAGTCACAAATCCGAAAGTAGGTATGATTTTGATAATGTTTCATAAAACCATGAATTTTTTTTAGAACTGATCAGACTGATAAGTAAGTTTGATTCATGTTTGGCACAACATTTGGAAAAGGTAATTCATGCCAGTAGGCAGAGGAAAGAAAAGATGGAGAAATCAGGGCACACTACTGGCAGGGGAAATTTGGTCACCATGCTGTCTAAAACTACTGTGAACAATATCATTGAAGTTATACGACGATTAATGCAGAAGGAAATAGTAAAAGAGATCGCGGGACAGGTTCCTCTGAATAGACTAAAATACCGCCAAATTCTTTGGGTTTCAAGAACATAACTATTAATACCCCAATCCTCGCCACTAACTTTACAATGTCTATAATAGGTTATCTAATCCTAGTTTATATTAACAGTTTCATAGCCTCAATAAAAAGAACATAAACAAGCATAATAGTTTCACCTATCAAAATTAAACAAAACCCTAACTACAACAATCATTATATTTTCCTTTTGCTTCCCTCGTCTAACCGCGGCAGCTGGCACAAATTTTATCGGAACTTACTACTATAATTATCTACTTCAAACTTACATTAAATAAATAAAACCAAGCACTGCTAAATTATTCTTGCATACTTTAGTCCCTCAAAAATAAAGCACTATTAACGCACCTTACTCAAAGTAACACATGTGTAAAAAGCACAAAAAAGAAAAATAAGCCAGAATAAAACTTTACCTAAAAATTATAAAGTTATACGTACCCAAAGCATAAAGATCGTTTACTGGTAACAACAAAAATTAGAACAGTATAACCACCATAAACCCACCAAACAACAGCTTTCTCCTTCAAGACCAAAAGTTAACATGCAACTTACATTAAAGCATAAAAGAAGGATAAGCTAATAAAGCTAACGGGCTCATACCCCGGCAATGAAGGTTTCAAATTAACCCTTCTCTTTGTAATACTCACCAATCCTAAAATATTGTTTACACTAACATTGATTATAGGATCATTAATCTCTGTGTCATCAACCTCATGATATGGAGCTTGGATAGGATTATAAAATAATCTTCTATCCTTTATCCCTCTAACCTAAAAAACCAACAATAAACGAATAACCTAATCTGCGCTAAAATATTTCCTAGTACAAGCCTTAGCCTCAATAATCCTTCTTCTAGCCGTCGTGATATTATCATTCCTTGACCATTTACTAACAAATATTGGTAACCTAATTATAACAGCCTCTCTAGCTCTCAAATTAAGAGCAGCCCCCTACATTTCTGATTAGTAGAAGTAATAGAGGGGATAAACTGAGTAAACTGCCTGTTATTGATAAGATGACAAAAACTAGCCTCCCTTACTCTTATGACATACACAACAATTATCCCAAATACTATATTCCTGTTCATCCTTTCATCAGTAACAATCCGAGCTATTGATGGACTCAATCAAACCTCACTACGAAAAATTATAGCCTTTTCCTCGGTCGCCCATACAGGCTGGTTCCTAAGAGCAATCTTATGTGATAACACAAGATGATTTTTATACTTCATTCTCTACACTATCAACATGCACGGCAGTGCATGAGCCAAGTTCTTCACGTCAAAAAACGTCAGCACTGCCAGAAGCATGTTATACAGGAACAACAGTTTATGGCAAAATCGACGATTTGGGGGCCCCGTAAGAAAAAAGATAGGAATATGAGCTTTTGCCGTTAAGGAGATATGGTAAATATGTGCAATGTACAAAATTTCATATTCGTATCTCAAACTATTGTCTACTTGTGGACCCCTGAAATTGCACATTTTAGGCTCACTGACTCACACTCATCATATTGTTTAGGGTGTTTGGAGTAAGCTAGAAACATGAAATTTATTATGAAGGTAGAGGATGATAAGTAGATAAAGGAAAAATTCCGACATTTTGAAAAAGTCGCCATCTTGGATTCAAAATGGCCGCCAAACCTAAAATTTCAAAGAATACACAGCCTAAACGACTAAAGATAAAACAGTGAAATTTGGTATGAAACTACATCATTGATAGCAAATTAAGAAAACTTTTTAAAAATTAGAAATAGTCGCCATTTTGGATTCAAAATGGCCGCCAACCCTAAAATTTTAAAGAATACAGTCTAAACGGCTGCCGCTAGAATAATGAAATTTAGTTTGACAGTACAAAATTATTAGTAGATTATGAAAATATTACAAAATATCTCTAAAGACGCCATCTTGGATCCAAAATGGCGGGCGTCATAAATCCATTTTCCAACTGCTTGAGCCAGAGATACGAAATTTGGCATAATGATGTATTATCAAGAGTAGTTTAGGAAAACATAACAACGTTTAAAAAAATCACCATCTTTGATTCAAAATGGCAGCTGAAATACCATTTTTCACATCGTTCGAGATAGAGAAATGAAATTTGGTATGACAGTGTATCATCACGAGTATGTCACGAAAATATAGGAAAACGTTTAAAATGTGTCCATCTTTTATCCAAAATGCCCGCCTAAGCCCCACTTTATAACGACTGAAGCTAGAGAAACGAAATTTGGTATGAAGGTGTACCATTACGAGTAGGTTAGAATAAATTCGGCTCGTCTCCCCTACTAGGGTACAGTTCCCAGCTGGAGCCTGATTGCGATAAAGGGGTGCGCCCCAGTGAGGCCATCTTGGAATTCTGGGGGCAGCGCCCCAATGAGGCGAAGCGAGTATATACATTACACAAGTGTAAAAAGCTGCGAAATACGAGCAAAAGCACTAGGGGTGCAAACTGTCCAGTCAACTCCTTCAACCTTAAAAAGTGGTGAAATGGAATATGGATGAGCCTAGTTTCTCGCGCCAACTTCCAATACTCCTGCGTGTCCCACCAAGTTTTACTCGTCACAAACGTTAGCACTGCCAGGAGCATGTTATACAGGCAGAATGTGGAAGTTTCCCCATTCGGACGCAGCGCTCTGGAGTATGAGGGAATATCTGCATCATGTGGCGCAGTGCACTGCAGATTCTCGTTGTGATAAAAAGACGCAGTTCCTCCAAACTCCTCAAGTTCGATGCGCGGCCTGCCGTGGGATTCTTGGCGCAGCGACGCGAGCGAATCGAGGGGAGTATCAACACGTACGGCAGTGCATGCAGCCGAGTTCCGCGTGTCACAAAACGTCAGCATGCTATACAGGAACAAGAGTTTATTGCGAAATCAGCGATTTTGAGGTTCTGTAAGAAAAAAGATGTTAAAAATTAAAATATGAAATTTCGAATTATGACGGTATATCATCACTAGTAGATTACAAAATATCTGCAAAGACATCATTTTGAATCCAAAATGGCTGACTTCATAATCCATTTTCCAGAACGTTTGAACTAGGGATACGAAATTTGGCATAAAAGTGTATTAACAAGAGTAGTTTAGGAATAATTTACATTTTTGAAAAAGTTGTTAACTTGGATCAAAATGGCCGCACAAAAAATTTTTCAACACCATTCGAGCTATAGAAACGAAATTTGGTATGAAGGTGTACCATCGCAAGTAGGTAACGGCAATGTAAGAAAACTTTTTAAAAATCGCTTTCTTTAATTCAACATAGCCGCCCAAATACCATTTTCCAAACCACTAAAGCTAGAGAAACGAAATTTGGTATGAAGGTGTACCATCACGAAAATGTTTCAATAAATGGATCAAACCACCGCTATGAGCGTGCAGCCCCCGAGGCGATATGGGAAAAGGTCTGCACAGCATGGGGCGCTGTCCACAGAAAGTCTGATCACAATAAAGGGGGCGTAGCTCTAAAAATTTGAAGTTGAAGCGAACACGGAATTCTGGGGCAGCACACTCAGCGAGGCGAACCCAGTATATATATACACGTATAAAAAGCTGTGAAATCCGAGCAAAACACCAGATGATGTTCGAGCCTTAGGGTTGGTGGTGGTGGATTTTAGGGCCGCCAGCGGGAAGCAAATTTGCTGTATCATCACAAGTATGTTACAATAAATATGAAAAAGCTTCCCTATGTTTCAATAAATATCTCATTCGCACGGGTGGTGGGTATGGGAAAAAATCTGCAACATGGAAGCACAGTGTCCTGGAGAGTGGTTACGATAAAGGGGCGTAAGTACCCAAAAACTCGAAGTTGGGGGCGCAGCCAGCTACGGTGGGCGAGGACCTCAACGAGGCCGAGCGAGCGAGTATATATATTATACACGTACAAAAAGCTGTGAAATCCGAACAAAAACACCAGAGGTGCAAAAAGTGGAGCCAAGTTCTTTAGCCCTAAAAAGGTGTGAAATGGGAGACGGATGAGCCAAGTTCCTTGGTGACAGCATGTAACAGGAACAAAGGAACTTGGCGCGAGGTGGCAAGGTTCATGATCCTCAAGCTATAAGGGTGGTGGGGATCCACCGCCACCAACCCTAAGGCTGTTGCCAGCTCGCGCCAAGTTCCTTTGTTCCTGTTACATGCTGTCACCAAGGAACTTGGCTCATCCGTCTCCCATTTCACACCTTTTTAGGGCTAAAGAACTTGGCTCCACTTTTTGCACCTCTGGTGTTTTTGTTCGGATTCTTATCACTGCAAACACCTCACTCTTTTCACTGACCAAAATTTATTACCTAAATCAAGTCTTTTCCTATAAAATTAACCCAATTACAAAACTTGCAATTTTTACTAGTACCCTTTCATTAGGAGGTCTTCCTCCATTCTTAGGCTTTCTACCAAAATGAATTATCATTACAAAAATAACCCAAATACTATTTACTGCCCCCTTTACTAGTTATAATTATAATAGCTCTAATTACTTTATATTATTACATACGCATTGCATACTCGGCATTTACTTTAACGCATACAACCCAAACCTGAAGAAAAACAACCCAATGAAAATGACAAGAAATAATCAGATTAACAACTATTTCTATTACCTTAATAGGCCTTTTAGTATCCCCGCTAATCCTAAACTTAAGCAATTAAAATAAGGCCTTAAGTTAACAATAAACTAGTGACCTTCAAAGTCTCCTATAAAGAAAAGTCTTTAGGTCTTAATGCTCCTATTCCACATTCCTCTAGATTTGCAACCTAGTATCATAATTATTGACTATAAGACCCACAATAACAAAAGGAACAAAGATTCCATTTATAGATTTCTAATGCCTAACGTTTCAGCCATCTTGTCTTAATTTCTATTAATACTAACCATTTTACAACGATGATTATTCTCCACAAATCATAAGGATATTGGTAAAATATATTTAATCTTTGGCGCGTGATCAGGAACAGTAGGAACTTCTCTCAGATTGTTAATTCGAGCTGAATTAGGCCGTCCAGGTAGTTTAATTGGCGACGACCAAATCTACAATGTAATCGTAACAGCTCATGCTTTCATTATATTTTTCTTATAGTAATACCAATTATAATTGGTGGGTTTGGAAATTGACTAGTTCTGTTAATATTAGAATATAGCCCTGATATAGCCTTCCCGCGCCTAAATAATATAAATATAAGATTTTGACTCCTACCTCTGTCATTAACTCTCCTATTAATTGGAGGAATTGTAGAGAACGGTGCGGGAACCGGGTAAACTGTCTATCCCCCTCTGTCAAACGCAATCGCACACGCAGGAAGATCTGTTGATCTATCAATTTTTTCCTTCACCTAGCAGGTGTATCTTCAATCTTAGGAGCTGTAAACTTTATTACAACTGTTATTAATATACGAATGCCAGGAATAACAATAGAACGAATCCACATATTCGTATGATCCGTCATAATTACAGCTATCTTACTACGTCTATCATTACCCGTTCTAGCAGGAGCTATTACAATATCATTAACAGATCGAAATCTTAATACTTCTTTCTTTGACCCAACCGGAGGTGGAGACCCTATTCTATTCTAATTTTTTGGCCACCCAGAAGTCTATATTTTAATCTTACCAGGATTCAGGATAATTTCCCATATCGTTACTCAAGAAAAAGGTAAAAAAAGAAACATTTGGTGCTTTAGGGATAATCTATGCCATACTAGCAATCGGATTTCTAGGATTTACTGTTTGAGCCCATCACATATTTACAGTAGGAATAGATGTAGATACGCGAGCCTATTTTACAGCAGTTACAATAATTATTGCAGTCCCAACAGGGATTAAAGTTTTCAGATGAATTGCACCTCTTCATGGAACACAAATTAACTATTCTCCTCCGACACTTTGAGCGTTAGGATTCATTTTCCTGTTCACTGTAGGAGGCTTAACAGGAGTAATATTAGCTAATTCATCAATATGTATCATATTACATGACACTTATTACGACGTTGACAATTTTCATTATGTACTTTCCATGGGAGCAGTATTTGCAATTATAGCAGGAATTATTCACTGATTTCCTCTTTTTAGAGGCACATCCCTCCATCCGCACTGACTAAAAACTCAATGTATTACAATATTTCTAGGAGTAAACATCACATTCTTTCCTCAACATTTTTTAGGTTTAAGAGGAATACCACGACGATATTCTGATTACCCTGACGCATATATAACATGAAATATAGTATCAAGCGTAGGCTCCCTCTTGTCACTAATTGCAGTCCTTATACTTGTATTCATTGTATGAGAAGCCTTTGCCAGTTCACGCGCCATCCTATTTCCAGATCAACAATCAACTTCCCTAGAATGGTATCAAAATTTGTCCCCGGCCGAACATAGTTACGCAGAAATTCCTATCTTAAATATTTAATATCTAAGATGGCAGATAAGTGCATCGGACCTAAGCCCCGAAAATAAGACTCAATAATATCTTAGAAATGGCGACCTCAAACCAAATAAGACTACAAGATGCTAGATCCCCGATTATACAACAAATAACCTTTTTTCACGATCATACCATACTTATTATTATAATAATTACAGTACTTGTAGGTTATCGATTAATTTCTATCATATTTAATAAATTTTCCAATCGATACTTATTAGAAGGCCAAACCCCAGAGACTATTTGAACGATCCTCCCAGCAATTATATTAATTTTCATCGCATTACCATCTTTACATCTTCTTTACTTAATTGATGAAATCAATCAACCTTCCGTAACTTTAAAAGTAATTGGCCGCCAATGATATTGAAGCTATCAATATTCAGATTTCGCCCCCTCAGAATCTGATTCATACATAATTCCAATTAATGAAATAAAAAATAATAACTTTCGACTTCTAGATGTAGATAACCGAGTAATTCTACCAATCAACACAGACATCCGAGTATTAAGTCCTATGTAGGACTGAGTGTCCCCTACCCCGTGGATGATAGCCCCTGCGCACAAGAACAGTAAAGCCTTAAAAAGAACATGTGTTAATAAATGAAAAAAGCTAATATAGAAAATCCCATTGATAAAATTATTATTATTAGCCCTAATTGACTTAAAGTGGATAGAGCAATAATTTCCCTTAAATCATATTCATAATTATCCCCAACACCCGCTATAAATATAGTTAAACCAGAAAGAAGTAATAGTACTCGCTCCTCAAAACTATTAGTTAAGACATCACTAAAACGAATCAATAAGTAAACCCCGGGAGTCACCAGAGTAGAAGAATGGACCAAAGCAGAAACAGGAGTAGGAGCGGCCATTGTCGCTGGCAATCAAGCCGGAAAAGGGGATTTTTGTTATCCCCGCCAACACAATAAAAGTAATAATAATTATTATTTCATCTCTTCTTCCTAAGCCCTTTAAATAAAAAAAAATATAATTTCAACTACCATAATTTATCATTCAAGCAATTGTAAGTAAAATACAAATATCCCCGATTCGATTAGATAAGGCAGTCAACATACCAGCATTATAAGATCGTATATTCTGATAATAAATAACTAGACAATAAGATACTAAACCAAGCCCGTCCCACCCTAATAAAATACTAATCAATCATATTAGGAGAAATAATTAATAATATCATTGATAAAACAAACATAAGTACTAAAAAATAAAACGGTTAATACAAAAATCACTAGATATGTATTGTCCTCTTTAATAAATAACTACGAGAAATATATAATACAAATCTCATAAAAATTAAAGACATTTTAATCCAATAAAATAGTTATAACAATAGAACTTATATTAATTCTAATAATTTCCCATTCAATAAATAAGCTAATATCAAAAAATATTAAATTAACACCTCAAATAAAAAAGGATAAACTAAAAAAAGGAAACACAAAAGAAATAATACAAATAGGATATGCTCACATCACGACCTAGGAGTTACTTATTATAAACCTTCCTTAGCACCACAAACCAAAATTTTAACTAAATTATCAAAGTAATATTTACCAATTAAATTTACAACCATAGAAAACTTGACCCTACAAAAAGAATTAAAAAAATTAAAGGAAATCAATGAAGAAATAAAAGATAATATTCACGAATAGCACCCCCTTAACAAGAATATAAACCAGAATAATACTTACCGTGTTGAGTAGAAGAATATAAATATAAAGTTTAAGCAGCTCTAAAAAACTATATTAAACCCACCCCGATTACCTACTTAAGAAAGATCATCCAATAACACCATTTAAAAAACTAATTTCTCCTAATAAATTTAAAGTAAGAGGAGCAGCAATACTAAGTAAATATCACTACAAAGTCATACTTGGTATAAAAGATATCATACCCTTATTAATAAGTAAGCTTCGACTGCCCAAACGTTCATAAGATATATTAGCCAAACAAAATAAACCAGAAGAACACAACCCATGACCAATCATTAAAACTAAGGCCATCTTAAATCCTCATACACCTATAGTTATAATACCTATCAATACCAACCCTATATGAGCAACAGAAGAATAAGCAATTAAAGATTTAACATCCACTTGACGTAAACATACTAAACTAACAACTCAAATTACAAAAATTCTAATACAACCCGACGTAGATGTTGCAGAATGTGACAGTTCTACTGACTCGTAAATGTGAGTGTAGTGCCTCGGAGGGCGAAAGTGAACCTACGGAATGCATTGTTTCTTTATCAGAAGGCCAGTCTTATAAGGTGTGCAACGAAAATGATCTGTGTAAGCAGTGTTACTTGTGTTGCTACAGGTTGCTGTGAGACATAACATGCATGTTTCCACTTTCCAAACACTGTTTACTATACACAAATATTTGACAACTCTTCCAGTTACTCAAGTATCGTGTGAGCGAGCATTCAGTTATCTTAAACTAATTAAAACTCGTACGCATTCGTCTTTCTCAAATCATATTCTGGAATCATTTATGCTTATGGCTATTGAAAGGGATGTTCTGCAAAAAAATCTCTAATGATGAAATTATCGATGAAATTGGGAAATCTTCTGTCTTTAGAAAAATGCTCCTGTAAAAGTTGGTTTGAGAAATGAACTCCATTACTTACGTATTTTATAAGAATTGCAAAACGCATCAAAAACATGACTGACAAATGTGTTATCACCTCTGCGTAGTCAATAAGTATGCGAATTTTCACATCAAAAGTTCGTGCTGTTCGCTCTGCTTTTTCTTTCTTGATTTTGAGATGGTCATTCCTAACTGCCGTTAGTAGAAAAAATATTTGATGTTGTAATGCTA